>JAJIZL010028713.1:9438-27850 GCA_023969395.1 Amblyomma maculatum
GAGTACCCATCTGGCGTGGGTATATCCTGGGAGGTGTTAATGTATTTATCTTTTAAAGCGGTCATGAGCTCTTCGTCGGTGCCTTGGAAAGATTGCGAGATCCTATGTAGGTTCTTGTGGGAATCTGCCTTAGTTCTCGTAGGGTCCAGTAAATGTCTAAGTAAAAACCACGTGTTCTTGTTGCCCAGTTGCCCATTAAGGCGGTCGCAAGTCTGATGCCACTGTTCTCGGCTAAGTTCCCACGAGTAAGCCTCGATTTCCTTTTCAAGCCGGGTTAGCCGAATTTTTAAACGTCGGTTATGCTTATTTTTACGCCATCGAGCATGGATACTTCCTTGTGCTTCAATCATGTGCACTAGCTTAGCGTGCGGACTGGGGCTGCTGTCCTCAAGGGCAACAGTTTTTGAAGTGTTTGCGGCGTCTTGCAACAGACGCTCCGTCCATTGTCTTAAATCTATTATACTTTCCGCTGGCCTTTGCGAGCGGACATATCTAAAGGCGTCCCAGTTCGTGTGCTTCACTTCCTGGCGACGCATTTTGCAATGCGTAGCTCGGAAAGTGGTACATAGTACATAGTGGTCGCTTCCTATGTTTGTATTTAGGTTTTCCCATCTCGCATCGGGGATATTTCTGGCAAAGGTAAGGTCAGGGCACGTATCCCTGGTTACACTGTTACCAATGCGCGTAGGTTTATCAGGGTCGACGAGTAAGGTATGCCCTAGCGCCTGGGCTGTCTCCCATAATTTAGTTCCCTTTCTACTGTTAACTGAGTAGCCCCATTCTGCATGGGGTGCGTTAAAGTCTCCAACAGTCAGCAACATTTCATTATGAGCGTATACATGCGCCTTACAGAAGAGTGTGGCTATTTTCGTGCTGTTGTCTTTAGGTGGACTATATACGTTTAGAATGTAAAGGGGAGATTCTGTTCGTTTGTTCGGCAGGATTTGTATAAATGTATGAGAGACCTCCGGTATTTCCAAATCTAATTGGTTTGCAGTTAGATTACGGTGTACAAGTGTAGCTGTGATCGGCCGGCACTCAGCCGACACTTTCTCATTGTATGCTGTATACCCTGCAAGATTTACTTCTGTATTCGTCTCTTGAAGTGCTATGACTACCGGCCTGTTTGTTTGGGCCAAAACTGCATATTCCAGAGCCTTGCGCTTGGCTCGGAATCCCCTGCAGTTCCATTGCCACACTATAACAGGTGTACTAGCCATCGCGTATCGGGTAAGGTTCCGCTCGCGCGGGTTGCAATACGCTGGGTCGGAGAATGCTGCTGGGGGACGGACGCGCCGAAGCACCGTCAGCTGGGCGTGAGAATGCTGTGTTGGCGGGAGGCAAAGAGCCTGCATTTGGCGTTGGAGATATCAGATTGCTAGGGGATGCTAGTGCGTTAACCCTGGTTGTAAGCGTGTCGAGTTTAGCTAGGACAGTTTCGAAAGTAGTCGGAAACTTTTCCATTGTGTCAGTTACTTTGTTAAGCTGTGGTATTAATTTCTGGATAGTTTCCTCCACCTTGGCTAGTCTTTGGTCTATTTTTGCAAATCTCTCTTCATAATTACTCTCTAAGTCATCTGTATCTGGCCGAGGTACCGAAGGTGCCTTTCGTTTGTTACGGCGGTTTTGATCTACTTCCATGTCCTCATTGCGGCTGACTTCAAGGCGAGCGCAAGCCACAGACGACTGTTCATTTTTTGATTGCGTATTTGCAGTTTCTAGCTGTTTGATTTTTGCGTTAGACTGAGCTAACTGTTGTTGCAGTTGTCGGACTAACTCTGCCAGCTCCCTTACCTGTGGGTCGGGTGCTCGGCGTTGCTTGTCTGTAAGTGGAGTCTTCCATGCCAAATGTTTGGCAGGTCTTCCTTCTTCTCCGGAGTTAGAGTTGATCCGCGAGCTGCGTCTCTGGGACGATGACCTGCTCCTATCTCTGCTCCCACTGCGTCCACGTAGAGGGGGAAAAGAGTCATCTCTTGGTTCCTGCAGCTGAAGTGGTGGACTTGTGGCGAGGTCAGTTGGGGGACTGCTGCTTTGCAGTGGCGGGAAGGATTCATCCCTTGGAGGTGGTTGTTGGTGGCCGCGTTCTCGGGGACGGGACTGGCGGCCGCTTGGCGAACTGTCTGGGTCAGTGGCAGTGTCCGTGGGGGACTGTGAAGATTTGCGCCTGTGGCTAGACACGAAGCGGTATTTGCAGCTTCTGCTGCCTGTTAGATGTGAGCCTTTGCATACGATGCACATGGCTTGGCAGGTAGGTGGTTGGCCGGCTGGTGGGGAGTCGTGAGCGACGCCGCAGCGGCGGCATGTAGGTATTCGTGGTTGGGGGCACACGTCCGCTCGGTGACCCAGCTTGCGACAGTTGAAGCACGCCTCCGGACGAGGCTTCAAAGGGAAGACCTCGAAAGTAAACCCCAAGTACCGCACGTATCGGGGCAGCTCGGTGTTGGCGAACGTAACGACGAAGTGCTGCGTCTTGCCCATACGACGCGCAGCAACGATGGGGAGATCGGGATTTCGAGCGCGGAGCTCAGCCAGGATCTCGGCATCGTTTTCGTAACTGTAGGCTCGGTACAAAATCCCCCGTACGGAATTGTCCGGGGCTGGGGCGTAGGCGGCAACCGGGACTACTGTCTTGTCGATGGTGATGGTGCCGATCTTGGCGTAAGACACTGCACGGGCATTGTCAGGCGTGCTCACTGTGATGGTGTTGTTAGTGGGGTGTATGCGGACTTGGTCGGCAGTAACCGCTAGGCGGTGGTCGACGTTGGCGGCTGCGTAGATAGCAAGTGCAAGTCGTGCGGGGCCTACGGTGTGAAGGTTCAGCGTGCCCTGTGGACGGAGGACGATCTTGAGGTGTTCCGAGGGCAGGCGGGGCAGAGGACGCTTTTTGGTCAAAGGTGGAGGGCGTCCGCGTGTCCTCGGATTCGGTACAGTCGATGTCGTGGCTGGCGTCTAGGCCTCGGCAGGTTGTTTCTTGGGCGGAGATGGTCTTCGGTACCGGCGTTGCATCTCGAATGCCGTCCATGAGCCATCGGATAACTCCGCGGCGGTAATGTCGGTGCCTTCCACAGTGTAAGGCATAGTCAAGGCGGTGTTGGGCTTGGCGGGACGCGACGTCGCCACCGCCGCTGCGCGCGAACGCGCCGATGTCGTGAGGCAGCGATAGGCTTAGCTGTCGCAGCTGTTGCGGCCAAAAATATTTGGTCGAAAAATCATCAAACTGCTTGCCTTGGTCTGGAAATCAGCACACCGGGTCCGGAGCGATAGACGAACGTCCAGGGCAAAGTTGGTGAACGCAAGTGGCAAGAAATACGAAATTTTGCTGTGAAATCACGGAGCTCATGTGAGATGCGTCCGCTCGCTCCACGAAGCGTTGATCATAAAGCTTCCAAACGTGCAGATGTTGCTGTATTTCGAGTCTATTGTTTTTGTTGCTCGAGCTTTTTTCTAGGAAGAAACACTTCGAGGCAGATTATCGAGCTGCTGCGCCTTCGTGTAAGCAAACTAACTGAGTAGGGAAAGATTGTTCTCCATTGCGAAGGGAAAACGAAGAAAGAAAGGCGACTTTTCTGAACTCATACAATC
This sequence comes from Amblyomma maculatum, assembly GCA_023969395.1. Classification (NCBI taxonomy): domain Eukaryota; kingdom Metazoa; phylum Arthropoda; class Arachnida; order Ixodida; family Ixodidae; genus Amblyomma; species Amblyomma maculatum. The sequence continues at coordinate 13,021 of JAJIZL010028713.1, forward strand.
CTCTGGAATAAGTTCGCAGCGACAAAAAAAAAATAAAAATAAAAAACTTTGCCTCAAAGTAGGTATGAAGTTTTCACCGGCGCATTTGTTAATAGTTAAAGAAATAGTTTTAATAATTGAACATGTGTGTCGATGTTTCGATTGACTATTTAAGTGATCGAGGTGTGCAGATGCGCTTGTAAGCATGATGTTTCCACAAATTTGTGGAAGCTCGTTTGAATGGTGAAAATTAGGTTAAGGAGAGCGCTCAAGAATGATTTACGTGAAAAAATCGTGATGAAGACGTTGCACGTTTAAATCAAAGCAGCAAAATTTGTTTCTGTTTGTTCGCCTTTGAAGGGTGAACTGTTGCAATCGGAGTGCTTGTGTTGCTTAGCGCGATAGTTACGAGCTGAAAACCTTTTCTTTTTGGTGAAGTGTTTATATTCCTTAAAACCAGCAATACTAACATTTGGTGAGGTTACATGGCTATGCTTAAATTAACATTGTTCGAAATATCAAGGTTTCCGTGTTCTGTCGTCTAGCAAATGAAAGTCAGTTCAGAGTTTTTACTTTCTCAAGCTATTGGCATGCAGAATTGTTGTTTACCCTTCACTACCCGGCGGTATACATTTAAAATTATCTCCGGATGTAAATAACTTATCGACCCGGGATTTATAGCATTCACCAGAACGCTCACCTTTATTTGCAGCCATTAGTCAACTGAACGTTAGCTTGCGATATATATCAAGATAATTAGTTTAGGGCTTTGAGATATCAGTAACGGACTGTCTATTTCAAGGTAATACGTTTTTTTTTTTTTTTTTTTTTTGAATAGCAATGTGGGATTGATGCAAAACGTTGTGGTGTTTTATTGGTTGAGTTTGCTTCTGACTGCTACCCTAATGCTGAGGTGAATTTGGCTGCTAAGTAGTAGTGTAGCGTTCTATAATTGAGAAATGTGCCGTCTAGATTATGCAGCAATGGGAGCGATGTGGTCATCGGAGCAATCAAAAGCGTAGGTGGCGCTGCCATGCAGTCGCAGGAGCGCATCAGAAGTGGGCGCGCTGCACAGGAAATGTTCGGGGCGCCTGCGTCTGCGACTCGTGCTCTGCGCTGAGTTCATTGGATCGCGTTGCTGCCCTGTCGTACTGTGGTATGCTATGGTGTGGTGCATTGTTTAGTGAATAGAGATGATTGGTCAATCGGGAAAACCTTTAACCCCCCTAGTGAACGCCCCCTTCTTTTTTCTTTTCTTGCTCACTGGCCGCTCTTTCTGCGATCTTCCCCATTCGAGCCCTTCCCTTCCGTAACTCTATCCGCACGGTGTGTGAATCAGCCATACAAGCCAGGAAACCAACCAGCTTCATTGATGAGCTTGACCGCTTGGTTGACGAGGAAACGCTTGAGGACGTCGAAGCTACTTTGAATGCCCTTCCTCCAGATGATCATAAGTACGCCACTAGGCACAGTTCTAGCAGTCTCATAGCATATATTGCAGCATATGAGGCTCAAACGTTTAAGCCCTATTCAAAACGCAGCACTTACTCTGCGTATCTCATTTGGAGCAAAGCGTGCGCGGCACAAAACGAACAAAATAAATTGATCTGAAACTTTGACCACGATGGTCTTCTTTATCCATCCGCGGAGCTTAGTTTTGTAAATACTCTGGAAAAGTCAAGGTTTTCTTTTTTTCTTTTTTTTTCTCAGTTCAGGGAAAAGAATGTAGATAGCATGCGTGAATTTGTGATGTTTTCGCAAAGCACAGATGCTTCCAAGCCCGGATGTCCTACCCAAGACTGAAATGACGCTTTGCATAGTAAGTTCTACGTCCAGATGCGATTTCTTTTTTATGTGAAATCACTGAAATAAGAGCAGAGCTCTAAACCTGATCAGACAAAGCACAGCTCAGAGGATGAAAATAATCGTGTTTGAGGGCTCTATCAAATGAATCTGCTTGTATCCTATGTGTTTCCATATTTGGCAGCTTAATTAATTCATTTGTGGGTGTTCAGTGACGTTCTCATATTATTTAGCGGTGTTTTAAATTGGTATTTATCCAGTTCACTTGTGACGGGAATGTTTAATCCTGCTGGTTTTTGAGGTAATCCGCTATCAGGTTTCGGGCATTTGCATGAGCTCTCGATGATCGATTTCGTTTTGTATACAACTGCCTATTCATATGAGCCCGCCCAAAATTCAAATTCAAATAAAGTATTCAACGGCCCCTCGCGTAATTTCCGTCTCCAAGCAATCTTCGCATACTTTATTTATACGTGGCGCAAACAAAGTAAAGTTCGGTCAACTGGCAGATTACCGTCGACGAACGCGACCGCGAGAAGACAGCTTTCATCACACTTGAGGGGACGTGCTCGGCCTTTGTAATGCTCCCGGATGGTGGACTCATTTCAAGGTTTCAAGTGGACAACTTGTCTGTATTGGTTAGCAGATGTTATTGCTTTTCGTCCACTTTCGAAAGCCAACTGAATAGTCCTTAGCAATTCTCGCAATTTCCCGCCGAGCAAGCCCTCAGCTCAACACAAAGAACTGCCGCTTAGGTCACCGCGAAATTAAGATTTCTGGCCATGATCATCATCATCATCATCATCAGCCTGACTATACCCACTGCAGGGCGAAGGCCTCTCCCATATTTCTCCACTTAACCCGGTTTTGTGCTAGCTGCATCCACTTGACCCCTGCGAATTTCTTAACCTCATCCGCCCACCTAACTTTCTGCCGCCCCCTGCTACGCTTTCCTTCCCTTGGAATCCAGTTTGTTACCCTAAGCGACCATCGGTTATCCTCTCTTCGCGCTACATGTCCTGCCTGTGCCCATTTCTTCTTCTTAATTTCCACTAGTATGTCGGTAACCTGAGTTATTTCTCTGATCCGCTCTGCACGCTTCCTATCTCTTAATGTTACTCCTACAATTTTTCGTTCCATAGGCCTCTGGGTTGTCCTCAACTTAAGTAGACCTCTCTTGGTTAGCCTCCACGTTTCAGCCCCATAGGTGAGTACAGGTAAGATGCTACTATTATATACTTCCCTTTTTAGCGATACTGGCAAGCTACTAGTCATAACCTGTGAGTGCTTGCCAAATGCGGTCCATCCCCAGACGGCCACTGACGTCCGACGGACGTTCGAACTCGGTGGCCGATTGCGGACGTCCCCCGGAATTCCGGCGTACGTACGAACGCGGATGGTCGAATCCGTTCGTCCAGCGGACAGTTGCCACACGTCCGTCACCGGATTCGCTTTTACACAGCTATGATATAGTTTGTAGTTGTCGTGCTCGTCTGAACTGCGTATAAATCAGTAATTCCATCAAATCTGCATTACATGATGCCAGAGCGAATCGATGTGATAGAAAGCTTTCTAATAAACAGAATTTTGTTTATTTGCCGCATGTTTCATCATTGAATACTTCCTTCAAAATTTTTTGACGAAAAGTTAAATGACCATTAAACATTTTTCTAATAATGATGCTTCGATGAAGCTTTAATCGTAGGCTGAGTAGACGCAGCAAGCAGCAAGCTCAAAAAGAACAAAACCGAACCTATCCTCAAAACATTCTGAAATGAGCCAATCCAATCCACCTCACAAGTTTTGTAATGGAAGATGGCTTCATGTTTCCGCGTTCTGCATTTTCTGCGCAGTTAAAAATACCTGCGGCTGTTATGCACTGCTAGCATTGTTTTTGCCGTGGCTTAGTGCGGCTGGCACACTTTGTTCACCCGCCGATTCCAAAGTAAATATTTCACCTAACTTTTGTTTCTTTAGTGGAACTTTTCGATGCAGCGACACATTACAGATGGTGCTGCGCTTTTGGGTAAGGTATACGGAGCCTACATGTTTCGCCGCCGCGGCGAAACATGTAGACTGCCTAGGTTAAGGAAACAGCTCTGTACAGCAGCCGAAGGGTCGAATGTTTAAGGCGAGACTGACAATATGGCTCCGCGCAGACTAACTAAAGTGCAGCCTCATGTCTGAGGGCCATCCTTCTCGGCATTGCTGGACGCTGCGCCAGTAAGCCACGCAACTTCTCTGTTTTTGATAAAGGAGTGCCTGCCTGAGCTTTAAATGAGTTAATTTGTTAACCATGCGCAACGTGCTGAGTTGTAAAAGCTATACGAGAAAACTTTTGCACTCGAGCCTACGGTGCGACATGCCTACACTTGTGGAAACGTCGCGAGAGTTTTTTTTTTTTAATGGGCAGCTAATCTTTCTCCCTCGAGCTTTACGACAACTACATTTTATAGAAGGAACGGCTGTGTGCTCTGTCCAGTAGCTACAAAATAACGAAAGGTTTAGTGCTCTCCTTCAGCTTTGACAAACCAGGACAGCACCTTGGGCATGTTGGTTATGCATATGTGACCGAACAGCGCAGAACAACCGGACAAGAAGAAGATAAGAGGGAAAAAAACGTCGGCACTTGCCTTTTTCTTGAGCCGTTGTTCTGCGCTTTTCTGTCACGAGTTTGACATACCGCCGCTGTGAAACAGTTGGGCTGTGAGCTCTGGTGAATACAACGCCTTCTTTTAAACAAAACAGGCATACCGGGAGATCATTCAAGCGGCAGGCTCTAAAAAAAAACCGAGCTAAGCAAAAGTAAGATGAAAACGAAATTGTTATTGCTCTGTCCTTACAGATATTCAAAGGTTCCTCAGAACTTCACTGAATTGTTGACAGCGAGATAATGCCAAAGCTACACTAGAGCCATGCAGCACCTTATAGTGCATGATACTGAGCTTATGTTTCGCACTGAAAGCTGTTATCATGCTCTTAGATTATCATATTGAAGTAGATTTAAACGTGTGCTTGTTAGCACATTGATAACCATAAATTGAATCTGGTGTCATGCTCACATGCAAGGCTGCTGATAGCCGCTGGGCACATGTGGGCTACAGCAGAAACCTGTACCTGGTCATCTTACAAGCATTTGTGCAAGTGATACTTTTACTCTGTTGTAAAAGATTTTGTGTTCTGTTTCTGTATGGCAACACTTTCCTTATTGAAGGCTAACGTTTTGGCTTGCTACAGCAAAAACCTGTACCTAGTCGTCCTAAAAACAGCACCTGCAATTGGTGATTTAGTGTGTTGCAAAATTATTTGTGTTCTACTTCTCTATGGCAATGCTTTTCTCGTTGAAGACTAGCATGTGGCTTCATTAAATTGTTTCTGATGCATTTGCTGTAGGCGATTTCGTAGGAAAACATGAAGCAGCACTTTGAGCATGGATAAACTGTCATCCATGGGGAAAAAGCAGCGACATCCCTTTGCATTCTCATTTCTCTGGTATGGCTAAAAGTGAGTATTGTATCATTATCTATATTATTAATATCGAACCATGATTGTCAGTGTTGAAGTTGTTTGAGCGTGATGATTTTAAACACCCAGAACTTCCCTTGGACATTAATGTTTCTAGCTTGTTTACATGTAGGATGTAGAACTGGTTTAAACAATTTTTATTCAGCAAATTGATTTCCTCTACCTTCTCCTCGCTATCCCTTTATTTCCACCGCCCCAGTTCAGGTGCTTCAGATATAAGATAGCAGATACCGGGGCTGACAAACATCTTTTCTTTCCTTTTGTGCAAACAATAAATAACCACTACAACAACAAATTCCTTTTACATTGCCATTATGTTACTTTTTGGCGTTGTCCCTTGAAGTAAATAGCTAGTATTTTAAGCTTACATGGTCGACCACTCTTAGCTTGAGTGGGAATGTGTGGCATGCAGTTTGCGAAATGGTATTGCATCCGTCACAGCCGTGCATCAAGGCTAAGTGGCTTGTGCATAGAGGAACCAGCAGCTCCAGCTTCACGTCATCTGCCTCTTTGCTTCAGTGTGCACCACGCGCATTGAGTCAAAGTGGTTTATATGTAAAGAAACCAGGAGCTTCTGTGTCACATCTGGCTGTTTGTTACGGTGTGCAGATGCGCATCTAGGCAAAATAGCTGATGTGTAGAGGGACCAGGAACTGTTGCTTAATGTTATTTGCCTCTTAACTACGGTGTACAGCCATGCATTGATGCTAAGTGGCTTGTGCATGGAGGGCCTAGGAGCTGCAGCTTCACATCTGCCTCTTCGCTCAGGTACGCAGGTGCATATTGAGGCAAAGTGGCTTATGTATAGAGGGACCAGGAGCTGCTGTGTGACGTAGTCTGTATATTTGCTATGGTGCGCACCCGCACATCGAAGTACAATGGCTCATGTGTAAAGGTACCTTGAGCTGCTGCTTCATGTCATCAGCCTCTTTACTATGGTGCGCAGGCACGCATCAAGGCAAAGTGGCTTATGCATAGAAGCACCAGGAGCTGTTGCTTCACATCTGCTAAGATGCGCAGCTGCGTATCGAGGGTGGTGGTGGAAAACATTTCCATCAGATACAAATACAAGAGGTTACGCACTAGCTGACCTTGAGGGGTCCTGCCCAGACAAACACAAGGGGTCCCTAGTTCGGGACCCCAGTGGCTGTAGAGGGACTAAAGGCTGCTACTTCACACAGCCTGCTTCTTTGCTACGGTGTGCGGCTGCGATGGACGCAGTGGCATCTTGAAAAGTGCATGCCACGCACTCGCATGTTCAGTCTAAGAGTGGACGACTGTGTACCTGCTATAGCTATGTTATTCAGAGAATAAAGCTAGGCCAAGTTGTATAAATTATAGCTCACCCCAGAAAAGCCGCTCCAGAAAATCAGATGCATGTACTGTCATAGGACCCTTGTTCATATACATGCTACTGACAAGTCAGATTCTTCACCATAGAAATGCCAAACAACTAGGGGTGCGTCTGTAATAGTCTAGCTTATTCTTTCTCTGCAAACTTGAGTCAGATGTGCGTTCCATTGCTTTGGGTGGGGCAGGTGTGAAACTGATTATAATCTTGCAACAAGTATGGTATTGTAGTGTAAAGGCAAAATGGTACTAATAATCATAGCCCCCCGTAGCCTTTATCCCCTTTTAATAGTATTGCCAGACACTGAATTATTAGTTTACTCTGCATTGTTTCTGTCTAGTTGATGTGCAGAGATGTACACATATTTATATAACTTGGAGTTGTAGACTGCACTTAGAAACATTATAGCGTTATCTGATGTGTTGTTTTCATTTCTTTAATGATTTTTGTAAGGGATCGGTGGGTATGCTAGGCACCATTAGGACCGTCTACTCTCTTTGGGTCGCTTGTTCAATGCCCAGCTGCGGCTGTCTCCCACTTGTCCTCGGGCAGGAGTCAGGGAGACGCGCACAGAGAGGCAGCTACAGCAGGGTCCGGCCTAACAGAAACGTAGGAAGAAAGGGAAAGCAGTCCTTTCTTCCGAGGACTTTGCGGTCGCACTCGAAGACGCAGGGACAGGAATTTTGTTCTCGTTGCTGCATTATGCAAGGGGCTCATTTTCATTCAAGGAGCTTCATGAACAGTATACACCGACGACCCCCTTAGTATGCTGACTGGACCCATTGCCCGGAGACAGCGCAGCTTTGAAACGAGCGCCTCTTATGGAAGGACGGCATAGCGTTCAAAGAACAAACACTGCCAGGCTGAAGGGTGTAAGGCCCTCTTCCTTGACGGAGAGCCCATAAAAGTGACGATTATTCGGTGCGGGTGCGCTGAGTGGGTCTCGGTGACGATTCCAACACTGGATGCCAACAATGGTGGGAGATGGAGGCGTTGAAGCAGGGCAAGTGTGTAACAGTGATGGTATGATGCGGAGTGGGAGGACGTGGTTTGGCTCTTCTGATGTGGTCCGCAATGGTGCTGACTCGGACGCCGATAACTGCCCTGTAAAAGGAGCTGCCAAGGGTGCAAGCTTTGGGCAATGGTTGCACTTGTGAGACTCCGTTTTGATGTATTTTATTTTTTTTATTTTTCTTTCCTAGGGGAGAGAGAGTTTGTATAACACTGTGAAGGCATGGGGCATGGCATGTGACCTAGTGAGCCAATCATTTTGAGGTCCATTGTCTAAATTTCGTTTGTTGTGAAACAAATTTGTTGTCCCTTTTGCATTGTTTGTTTTAGTAGGGAGAGGGTGAGGAACCTTATGAAAATGGAAAGACATGCCAAAATGTTTGTAAGCCAGTCATGTGTGAGTTCGTCGTTATTGGGGGATGAAATATGTGGGCCGAGTCCCGAAGTTAATGAAACTGGGCAACGCGGCCTGGAGAACTCGTTCTGAGCTAGATTTTGATCCCTTGCCTCTTCGGCATATAGATCATGCTTGTTGTTTCACCTGTTGTAAATATATACATTCCTGTATGAAGTTTTCAGTTAATTTTCCTCTCAGAGTGCAAGTTGTTTTGGCCAGATGCAGCAAACTCACCATTTTCATTACTATATAACATGCCTTTCTGAAGATGGTGAGCTCTTTTGTCCAATCCTGCAAGAAAGCAGCAAAGGGCTCCCAAATATTCCACAAAACTGTGTGATATCTTTAATGCTAACTGTGGCTTGATATCACAAAAAACATATAGTTGAGGTAGCTTTCTATTCCCCCCCCCCCTCTTTTTGTTCGTTCAAATGAGGACCAGCGGACACAAACTCTTGCTTTTGTAATGCCTAAGCCCTGCCTTAAGGCAGTACGCCAGTGTCAATACCATTTTGATAGCTATGGCTGTCCAAATCACTCATGTCTTTTATACACTTTACTAATCTCTTACCCAAGTGGTGGCTTACACTACGGGGGCGAAAGTCTCTGGACTGTATATCTTGAGCTTTTGGACTATAATCGCGATGTAAACGAATTTTAACCTTATTTCTCTTGCACACATGAAAGAACGAATGCAACTTTCACATCAACAAGTATGGTCCGAGATTCCTGGTCGATGCGAAAGTTATGTGCTTTGATTGCAGTTTATCTTGTCCACACAATTTTCTCCCCAATATTACATAGGGACAAATTATGGGCCGTCCTTGGACAGGGGCAGTTTATTTGGCTGCCACTACCTTCCCCCTAAAACCAGGTATAGTGTTTCGTGTGAGCAGCTGGAAGCATCTATACAGACCATAACTTTTTTTTATTTGTGGTACGTAGTTGAGAAATTCATGACATACATCCACAGCTGGTTGCCAAAATTATGCAACCATATTTCCGTAACTATTTACCATCCATGCTGTATACTGCCGGTAATACATCAGGAGCTTGTGGTTGTCAGCTTTCTTTTTGTGTTTTGTGTAACTGTAAGCCTTGCTATTGATATATGAAGGAAAGAAGCCAACAGTCGGCGAGGCCAAGGAAAGCATTGGGGATTGTATTTTATGTTTCTCTTTTTGTTTTTTGTTTTTTTAATTTTTACTTGGATAATGACAGAAATTAGTAATGTAATCTGCTTAGGGGAAAGATAATTAAACACAAAGTAGAAGAAAAAGCAACATGCCGATGGTGGGTACCGAACCCACGACCTCCGAATATCGCGCCCGGTGCTCTTTCAACTGAGCTACATCGGCCGCTGTCCCCCCTGCTACTTTCTTGGGTATTAATGTTGTCTGTATACGAACCTTGAGAGTGTTCACCAGCGCCACCCTCAACCATACCGGCGGACGTGGAACGTCCTGTGTTACCGCCAGCGTCACGTTAAACGTGATCAAGAGCGAGGGTGAAAGCTGTGCTAGAACCTTCTTACGCTACCTATGGCTTCAAGACTGCCAGAACCGAGACCCCCGTAAGCTACAAGCAGATAAATGAAGGTGAAATGAGGGTGCTCGTTATAATACATGAAGGAAACAAGTCAACAGTCGGCTAGGCCAAGGAGAGCATTGGAGATTGTATTCTTTAATTTTTTTGTTTTTTGTTTTGTTTTTAATTTTTACTTGGATAATGACAGAAATTAATAATGTAATCTGCTTAGGGGAATGATAATCGAACACAAAGTAGAAGAAATTGATATGTCACATATAGCGCTGTGGGTAAACAAATAACTTTTAACTCTTGTAGAAGCATGAAACCTGCGCAATCACTGCGGCGGGCTATGCTTCCACATTGGGCTTTAGCCACATGTAAATATCTATCTTTATTCTGCTGTTGCAGCTTTCATGTTATCAGTTGCACTAACATAAGTTACTTCGTCATAGTTCATCTAAGGAGACTCTTTCTAGACGAACTTCTTGTTGGGCGATTTGGTGCATTGCTTTAAAGGAACCAAGATGCGCTACAAAAAGACAGCCACAGGAAAAAGCCAAGGAGACAGGCAGAGCGCAGACAGACAGAGAGTCTTTCTAGACGCTTGTAGCCTCGATGTTAATGTCGATATACCCCTGAAACGCCCACGGAGTGTCTTCGGGAAGAGTACATAGAAACCAGCGAAACGTTATGCAGTTTACAGAATAAAAAGGTAACAATTTCAAATAATATTGTTATTGATCGCTTCTTTTCAGAGCAGGAACAATGACTTTAGAAATTTGCCTGTTAAACCACTCAAAATGCAGGTTTCTGCGAAAATGCGTACTGTGTAATACTGAAAGGCTCTGGCTGTGCTTTATGCTATATACAGCATCCTTTATGCTTAGTTCCTCTGCATGTGCACTCCATGTCTCGGGCATTGCTGAGGGCGCATAGCAGCAAACATTTATAACATACTATGTTTGGTCAGAGTGGCACGTTCAAAAAGACGGCATGAAAACATTAAAATACTGAATGCCAGGTACTGGTCAAACTACATTTGTATGTTTTGGTATTCTGCATGGGTTTTGCGGCAGTTATATGACCTTTTTATATAGTATGTGACCGTTCTGAATGGAGATACATGTATACAGTGCCATCTGGAAAAAGCAATTGAGGGAAACTGGCAGTTGCCCTTGGAGATGTGTAATCAAAGTTCAGCACAGATAACTTGAATTTTATTTTCCCTTCTATTGCAGGAAAGCCCAACCTGCTCTTTCCAGCTTAGGCCTGCAAGACAAGCAACAGCTGATCGAGCGAATGCGCAGGATAGTAGCGGCTCCTGGAATCCCGGCCTGCGGAGGCCTCCCACAGAGAACTCAATCATTTCTTCGCTAAGTCCCAAATATTAGGTTTCAATAAATACCTTTACCTCCTCCACCTCCCCAAGGGAAAACTGTCACGGCCAAGAACAATTGAAAAAATTGTTCAAGTAGATTCTTAATACTCCAGTTGGCCTGCATTTTACCATGCCATTCTATTTTTGCATGCAGCTTTAATGTGAATATTTTTTAGTGTAGACTATTTATGCATGCAATTTTCTGCAATAAAGCCTAAATACAAAAATGCCGTTTTTGCAACCTCGCATGCTGGTATACTTATGCACTTCGCATGTTTTCAGGAATAGTGCATTCGTGTAAAGCTCAGCTAGCATATGTGCCCCTTTGATGGATGTTTTATTTGCACACTGCTGTTCAGTGCTTTGTTGTGTGAAAGCAAAGCAGACAACAGGAAACTTGAACTTCCATGATGGAAAATAGCGCGAAAGTACACGAAGGACGGAAGAAAGACACGGACAAGCGCTAACTCGCAACTGCAGGGTTTATTGCTGAAGCACGCAATAAACTTGAACTTGTTGCATATTCTGTTGTCTGCTTAACTTTCACGACAAAGGCATTGAGCACAAGTATGTGATTGAAATTTCCATGGCACATGCTTGCTGAGCTTTACACGAATCTTATTGGCAAGTTTTTACACCAATAGCGGGCCCTGCAAGCAAGTTCCGGGAAACGTCCGAATGTCCGCCTCCGACTTTTCGTCGGACGTGCGTGGGACGCGATCCGGATCCACGAATGATAGTCCGACGGACGTCCACTACTTATATCGAACATAACCGGATTTCCGTCGGACTTCCGAACGACCGAAAACGGACGTCTATGGCCGTCTGGATCCCAATCTTATTCTTCTTGTTATTTCCTTTTCATGGTCCGGATCTGCGGTTACTACCTGTCCTAAGTAGACATATTCGCCTACTACTTCCAGTACTTCGCTACCTAATGTAAACTGCTGTTCCTTTCCGAGGTTGTTGAACATTAAGGTTACCTTAGTCTTCTGCATATTGATTTTCAAGCCTACCTTTCTACTTTTCCTGTCTAGGTCACCAATCATTATTTACAATTCATCCCCAGAGTTGATTAGCAAGGCAATGTCATCAGCAAATCGCAGTTTACTGAAGTATTCTCCATCTACCCTTATCCCTAACTGCTCCCATTCTAAGTCTCAGAATACTTCCTCTAAGCAGGCTGTGAATAGTACTGGGGAGATCGTGTCTCCTTGCCTAACACATTTGTTTATGGGAATTTTGTTACTTTCTTTATGCAGAACTATGGTTGCTGTGCAGCCACTATATATATCTTCCAGCACTTTCACGTACGGCTCGTCTACCCCCTGATTTCGCATCACCACCGAGGTTTCAACTGAGTCAAATGCTTTTTCGTAATCAATGAATGCTATGTATAAGGGCTGGTTATATTCCGAGCATTTTTCTATCACCTGATTGATGGTATGGATATGATCGATAGTAGAGTACCGTTTCCGAAAACCTGCTTGATCTTTTGCTTGATTGCAGTCTAAGTTTGTCCTGATTCTATTAGCGATTACCTTAGTAAATACCTTATACGTAACAGACAGTAAGCTGATTGGTCTGTAATTTTTAAGGTCCTTAGAGTCCCTTTTCTTATGAATGAGGATAATGTTCGCATTCTTCCATAGTTCCGGTACCGTCGATGACACCAGGCACTGCGTTCACAGGGTGGCCAGCTTTTCTAACACGATATCCCCTCCGTCCTTCAGCAAATTGTAGTTATCTGATCCTCTTCAGTTGATTTCCCCCTTTTCATTGTTTCTAATGCTTCCTTGACCTCGTCCTTCGTAACTGGTGGAACGTCTGACTGTTTTGCCCTGCCGTCAATCTCCTTACGGTCCTGACTACTTTGGCTACTGTAGAGATCTGTATAGAACTCCTCGGCTACTTTGACTATCTTGCCCATATTCGTGATGACGTTGCCCTCCTTGTGCCTTATCGCATAAATCTGGTTTTTGCCTATGCCCAATTTCTGCTTTGCCGCTTTAAGGCTTCCCGCGGTCTTTACAGCATGCTCAATTTTCTCCATGTTATATTTCCTTATATCGGCTACCTTGCGCTTATTGAGCAGCTTTGATATCTCGGCCAATTCAATCTGGTCTGTTGGATTGGAAGCTTTCATACTCTGGCGTTTCTAAATCAAATCTTTCGTCTCCTTAGACAGCTTACTGGTATCCTCTCTAACAATCATACCGCCTACTTCTACCGCACATTCAGTAATGATATCTCAGAAATTATTGTTCATTGCTTCTAGGGTAATGTCGCCATTCTCGTTTAGAGCTGAATATCTATTCTGTAGCGAGATCCTGAACTCTTCTGCCCCCCCCCCTCCCCCTCACCACTAATTCGTTGATGGGTTTCTTTCTTACTAATCTGTTGCGTTCCTTCTTCAGATTTAGGTTAATTCAAGACCTAACCATCCTGTGGTCACTGCATCGCACTTTCCCGAGAACCTCTACATCTTGCATAATGGCGGGGGTTGAACACATTATGAAGTCAATTTCATTTTTAGTCTCCCCGTTAGAACTTTTCCATGTCCATTTCTGGTTCTTCCGTTTGCTGAAGAGGGTATTCATAATTCTTAAGCTATTGCGCTCTGCAAACTCAACTAGTAACTCCCCCCTGCTATTCCTAGAACCAATACCATAGTCACCTACTGCCTGGTCTCCTGCCTGCTTTTTCCCTACCTTGGCAATGCACCTACTTAATAGTGATGGCGTCTAGCCTTACTAAGACAAAATCTGTATATTCAGTTCATACCCAGCAGCTTGTTCTGCGCTGACGTCCCAAGCTTCATCGGTTTGTGCTAACATTTCCGTCTGTTTCTGCTAAACTTTGCAGTCATCGCCTGTCCTCTCACCAACCTGTGAGCAATGAGGTGACCTTCTGCTGGGGCCCGCACCAGGCGGATGCTTCCTCAGCACTTATTGCCACACTCTCTACACCACCAGTCTTGGCCCATTTGTGCCCGTCCGCTCGGACAGAACTTCGCACCGACACAAGTGGCCATGACATTAGAGCAATCCTTGCTCAGCGACAGATTAGTCGCTACCGTGAAATCTCGTTACTACGAACACCAGAATAACGAATTTATCCAATTAACAAATGTTTCAAAAATCCCCAGCCGATCTCTTATGTTTGCAGTGCAAACATTTTTCACAATTACGAATTTCAATATAGCGTATATTTTAAAATGACGTACTTTATTTTTCTTCTATAATATAGAAACATCAGTATTACGAAGTCATCTAAAATTGATAGCGCCACAGCTCGCAACTCTCGCGTGTAACAGAAACCGCCATTTCTATGTGTAGGTTGCGTGGGCCGTGGCTATCATTATCAACATACCTAGTGCCAGCTCCTAGCGCCACCACAATTCTGTGGTTTAATATGTAGTAGCCAGCAAGCCTAGCCGCCTGTCTTTTTCCTTTGTGCTGTGACTATGTCTCGTTCGCGGGTAGGTCATTTGTGCCATTCGCGCTTGCGGGAAGGTGTCTTTTTTGGCCGCAGGCTATCTTATTGCGAAGTTTGCGCGAGGTATGACGATGATTGCAGCCGGAGAAAGGCCAAGACAATAATAGAGCAGCTTTCGCTGCTAGAAATCGGCGCAGGGAAAACGCGAGTCGGTCTTTGCATATCGATTGCCGCAATCATTTTGAAAGACCAGACAAGGTTTTCAAATTTCGGGGAACACTGAAGATGGGGTCATATCGAACTCTGATGTTATTGTTTTGTGCGTGTAAAGTGCGTACCCTTATCGCTCGGTGCAATCGCTAACCTGATGAGGTGTTGCGCAAAGTAGAAGGTGTATGTGCTGTGGTTGTGTAATGTA
>JAJIZL010028713.1:49630-61130 GCA_023969395.1 Amblyomma maculatum
AATAATAATAATAATAATAATAATAATAATAATAATAATAATAATAAATAATTATTATATATAATTTTTATTTAATTATATTTAGATTATAATATTAATAATAATAAACTTTTTGCATTAAAGTTTTGGTGTGTAAAACCACGCTTCATTTCTTTGTGAAGGCTACGGCTGGGTGCTCCACCCCCGCCACTTGTGCAGTGTGCCTGTCGCACGATTCATTAACGAGAAGATGGTACATTCTCGCGGCTTTGAATATACAGTGCATTCATGTGTCTTGTAAATATAGAACCACACCTAAGACTAGACTGTGAGCGGCGATAACTTGGGATATCTTGTTTATTTTTGGGAATGGCTCGCCTGTTTTTCCTCTCTCTTGCTCTCTTCCGTAGTGCTCGACGTCCTCTCCCCATCTTTTTCACTCTGACGGCTGCAACACTGGTGCGTGAGATACTAGATAGTGATCTCAGTGCCTCTAACATGTTGACCTCTTCTTGCATTTTTGTCAATAAACCACTACTCATGCTTCTGCGGGCAGCGAGATTGCAAAGGCTTCTCAAGTCGTCATATGGTCACGGAACGTAAACCGTGTGTGCAAAAGAGAGCGTTTTTCTAGAAACGGCCAACAATTCCCCTGTGTCCATTAAATGTGCCATCCCTCAGGAAGCCTCCTGTCCTACGTGGTCTGGTCCAGCACAATGGTTCCGTCAAAAGTCTACTCTGTGGTCGCTCGACATACTAGCTATTTCGGTTTGCTCATTTTTCGTCTGTCGGACATAAGACGTTTGCATCTTCACCCTTTCCTTCAAATTGCTTCTTTGCCGAATCTACTACTAAAAGTACTCGAAGCACGAGATTCAGGACGTCTGATGCTAGGATTATTTTTAAGACGACGGGGTCTTTGTTCTGGCAGAGGAGGCGCCCGGTAATTCTGACCGTCTTTTGCGTAGTTTGGAGCGCTAAGTTTTTTAGATTATGGGACTAGGTATTACTGGAACTTTTTACGGGCGAATTAGTACACAATTTTTCCGTCGTGTGTCATTCGCCCAGGTGTATGAGTGTTTTATTTCTTTGCTTCATTCCTCTCGATGGCTGTGCACATTCGTAGCGTTCGTTGTTTAATGGTTTGCATTACCATTTGAGAGCAGGACGCCTCGCGAGATTTTTGCGGGCGAGAATTTCGCAGTAAAAGTTAGTCTTGATGATCGGCTAAGGCGCATTAACACACCATCTGAAGTAACACTTTGCTCGTCAAAAGCAGCAGCCAAGAACGCAGGTTTCAGTCACGGTGGTTACGAAAATGTATGGTATGTTGATCCCTCTCCTCTCAGTTCTCTGCTGCCTAGCCGTAGCGATTAGGGGTAAGCTCCACGAAAATACACACCTGAGGTGGATTTCGTTGGTTGCATTTTAGTGGATGGGGAGGAAACAGGCTTGTTCTTTTTGTTTTTATTTTTGGATCCGGTGTGTGAGTTGAGTGGTATAGCATGAAGGCTACTTAATCTCCGATATCTCTGCTGATACATTTTCTAGATTAAAGATGTTTGAAGCAGGATGGTAGGTGACTGAGTACTTAACGTAATCAGTTTCTGTAATCTCCGTGGCCACCATTCGAGTACCTCTTCGAGATCTGATGACACTGCAATTGTCACCACGAAAAAAGTGAAAGTTTATGCAGTTGCTGCTTGAAAAAAATGGGGACACCTAAGCTATGCCTTTGAGGCAATGGCACGATAGCGTAGGTTACCATCCTACATATAAAGCCACACCTTAGCCAATACGCTGTATGAACGTGCCTTCGTGTCCTAGAGGTGACTTGAATGCATTGGTCTTGGCAGGTTTACATCACCCTCCAATATGAAAGGAGAGGCTGGAGTTGGCAGCTTCTGCCAAACGTGACGTCAGGCAAACCTAAGTTCAGCCAGTGTTCGGCTATGTCAGCTGCCAGAAACCACCAACCAGCGCCATGCTCCTGAGTTTTCGATCACAACGCCAAAGCCGGCGCCGACGTTGGATTTTCGGCGAACGTGGCGTTTAACACTGTCGCGTTAAAGAGCACTCTTTTCTTGACAATGTATTTTGAAGCGCCTTCAGCACAGAATCGCGTTAAGAAGCCTACGATTCAGCATTGCAAAACAGTCTCTGACACGTGACCATAACAGCAATTCGGCAACAAGCGCCGTAAGCGCCGCCATACAGCCCAGAAGGTAGACACCAAAGTACAAGCGAAGTGGCTCCGCTGCACTGTCGTGGTCAGTCCGTCTCGTCGTCATCGCCAGGCTTCGATGATGAACAGCGAGTCCTGCTTCCGCGACGGCCATAAGGAGACGACGGTGTTGGTACCTACGCTCAAACATGCGCCTTTTAACAACCATGCCAACAAGCTTGAAGCAAAACAAAGTAATTAGAAATTCTCTCAAACAAAGCCTAAATGTGATGTAATAATCGGCTTTTTTTTTTCGCAGTTTCTTTTCCCCTGCAACAAAATAAAAGCGGATCAATTAAAGCCTTTGTATAGTATTGATATAATACGTGATTTCTTCCCACCGAAGGAAAATTACATTTTTACGCTATGCGCCTAAAACAATACTGCAGCAGAAAGTGAAAGACGGGACATACATTATAAGCTGATGTCTCAGAAAAGGCAACATGACTCCATGCGCAATGCCACACAAATACACGGCCCCAACAGCAGAACCGTTTTGTCTTATGATTTTTACCTTACACGTAACATCACTTATTCTATCACAACTGATTGACAAGATCAGAATTGCTGAAGATGTTTTTGTTTTTGCTGTATTGATCTCTTCAGCATGGCACTGCATTTTAAATCATGCTTTGGAAAGTGTTTCGTGTCCTGAAGGTAGATTTTAAACCGTGTGTTAGCTGTTCTGCAGAAACAAGGACGTCTTACGGCCCCAGAGCGAATGATGTTAACTGTGTTTCGACATAAGAATTTTATGATCACCAGCGGGAAATCATAGTGGCATTTTATTGTAGGTTCTGTATGTTGCCTCAAGTACCGCAGAAGAGCCAAGCAAGAACATTTCTGAATGCTGCACATCCCTATTGGCACTGAAATAACAAAAAACAGTTTTCGCTAAATTCAGAAGTAAGTATCCGGAGATAGGATGTGCATTGTTTTTCTCGAAAACAGAGCTTGGGCGAATGAAGAATTGCATAGTGCATCCAATCACAAGCACCAACGCCGTTTAATTTCTATATTCAAGCACATATTAATACATTTTAACGGCATCGATTGGGTAACTATTCTAAGAGGTAGTGATTTTTTACGGCAAAAAATCACTAACTGTCGCTCTTTAAATGCACTAAACGTAAAAAGCGTGACATGTTAAAATTCTCGGAATGTCATTTCCCCACCGCTGCTGCGTAGAACTGCCTAGTGTGAATCAGTCGCGAATAACTGTTATGATATTGGGGTGCGGGCCGTAGGGTCGCGGGAATAACCTGTGAGCCGGTTCACGAAATTCGGGGGAGCGAAAGGCGGAGAACTTACGCAAGCTGTTAGTTTACGTTGGAAACCAGCCGTTGGTCAAAATTAAATTGGAGATATCCACAAAGGCGGCGCTCATAGCCAGTGTGCGACATGCGGACCCTAAAGCCCGCACACGTGCACAAAATAAATACTATGTTACTAAGAAAACGTTTGCAACCGTTATTTTTTGTGTAGCGCGGATATCACAATGTAGCAAGGCTTCACAGTTATTATCAGTGAAGTTGAGTGTGTGCTATCACGATTATTTCCAGATTAGTTTTTATGAATATCTGACCATTCTTTGCGTTCAGGCGTCCAAATGTGCTGTTGTGTAAAGTTCTATGTTGTCGACATTTTGGACTCCAACAGACGAATGCAAAAGGTACACTTCTTTTTGTTCGATCAGCGTAAGGGAAATTTAATTCTTTCCTTAAAATTACTATTTTGCTTCACCAACTAGTGTCTTCTGGAGAAATTATCCAGTTGTGTTTTCTGGCTATTCAGCGCAGACGGTTTCACGTAGAAAAATATTTAATAATTTAATCTGTAGCATATTCTTTCCTTGCAGCCATCCCAATGACCAATAGCATTCTTTTTTTTTTTTTTCATTATTCACTTCTACCTTAGTAGAGTGGGATAGTAGCATGCTGATATTCTATACTGCTGTCAGAGACGTCTCCTTCATTTTTTGTTCTTGTTAACAGCATGTTTTCTTTCAAAAAAATTACTCGCGTATAGCATGTTTTGAAATTGTCACGTGATGACTTTTTTCAGAAGACTGTTGTGTCTCATATTCCTTGGTATGTATGATAAGAACAGCAACTTATTTCAGCTCCCAATGGTCTTTCAAAATTTATCACTGTGTTTAGACTAGCTATTACAGTGTCATGATGAGTTTGGATTCAGAAACTTCAACGCCTTCAGTTTTTTTCTTTCATTGCTCCCAGTTCGTTTTTCGATCATCGTTAGTTTTGGGCGCATAATTAATCGGTCTTGCAATGGGGGGCCCTTGACCTTGTTCAGTATCCTCAGACACTATCAGTCAACATATCACAAGGTCAAAAACATAAAAGGAAAGCTCAAATGTTTTGCGCAAGCATCAAAGAGTGACCAAATAGCGGTCGCTTCCTTCATTTCGTCACAATAATTGACTTTATATTGCAAAACGAAATGGTTAAATCTCAAAGATGTAGATGTAGTAAACACGATGATTTTCACTGGTGTTATTCTCAGCAATGCAGCAAATTTTTCACGCAGGAAAATATATTTGTTTTTACAGAAAGCTCTTAGTTTATGGGTCGTTACAGCCGCGTTAAACGATTTCATGTTGCCTAAAAGCAAGAAAGTAATAATTCTTTAATTCGGTTTAGTTTTGGGGGTTTAGCGTCCCAAAGCTACACGGGCCATGAGAGAAGCCGTAGTGGCGGGCTCCAGAAATTTCGAGCTCCTAGAGTTTTTTATTCACACCGACATCGCACAGCACACGGGCGCCTTGATTTTCGCCTCAATCGAAAAGCGGCCGCATCCTTGTGCGCAGAAGTCGAGCACCCTCCCCATTGCACCACCGCGGCGAGCAAGAAAAAAGAATATTACGATCTTAAGGTAAAACAACCTGTCTCACTGGGAGTAACACCTTGCTTACCTAAGGGGGTGAAGAGAGTGCACTGCAGCCGCTCGTACCATCGTCAAGTGGTGCTCACCCGGGACGAGGTTCCACTGCGAAGCGACTGCCATTTCGTCGTCACTGCAGACTGAGAGCGCCACGTGCGTTCCTTCCATCGTTAGTTGATAGCATCGCTGCATGTCAAACTCAGTGATGGCCGCCGCGCCACAAAGTTCCTTCCAGCGAAGCATCACGGAGATATCCTTCAAAAACATTGGATACTGCAGACGGAAATAGAAGTCGTGCCATTCCTTGCTGATGCACGGACATAGCTTACCATTTTCAATCTGCTCACTTATTTCCAAGAACGAATTAACGTTTTTCGACTTTCTTGTCGTGCTGCGAACTGCTGTAATGCTGGATTGAACGTAATTTCCCAGTGCCATCATGCCAAGAACCCACGCAGCAGTGGCTGGGCCGCGAAAAGTTCTTCGGTTAGTTAGCGATGTCGGTAGGCTTTTACCAAGGAACGTAGAAGCGAAAAAAAGGAAAAGGCACGCACTGCCAGCCCGCGGTTCATTCTTGAAGAGGAGACGCCAGCGTACGTTTAAATACAATGCAAGCATGAACCCTGCAGCAACCAGGGCGATGGCGGATAGTAGGCACGAATTCCTCGAGTCGATGAATGTGAACTCTTGAGCCGTTCTTTGGGATGTGTAAAAGCAAAGAGGTGCAGGAGCATAGTGCGCATGCAAGAATAAGCCCGTATTCTCTAGGGCACTGATTACAACTGGAGCAGCCAAGAAGTCCACACGCTTGTTTCTTACGTCATGCAAGTCACCATAGTCAACTATATCAATCGTGTTGTTCAGGGTCCTGTACGCATCTATCAAGGCCAAAGCTTCTGGCTTTTTTTGGACAACACCGTTCTTCCCACCGGTAGTACAAGCTGCTACAGTGTACCTCTGCCCTCTGGGGTAAGTTCCATCTGATCTCTCATGAGTAAACAGGTATGATGACAGTACACTTTTTCGTGTTGCACATTTTCGAAAGCGGTCCTCGGGAACGCTGATTCCGTCATCGCTTACAGTGACCATGTGGCAGAGCACGCCTGGATATTCTAGCGGTGCTGTTTCATGGGACTCCGCAGAAATAAACAATCGGTTGCGTAATTTTACTGTCACATCTATTTCTAATATAGACTTGATTGTTTTGGGTACGGAATGCCAAGAAAGGACCAAAAATATTATTCTTTGTTGATTCAAGAATGCCCATATGTTCCTTCGATAAAAGCCACAGCCTTTGCCTTGCGTGTAGCCTAGGAATTCACACTGCATCTGGTCATGCGAGTCACTGACGAATTTGACCGCAATAGGAAACAGTTGGGCATTGGTGCGAAGAACATTCGTCTCGAATGATGAGTAAAGTAATACTGGTCTGGCAGGAAATGTCTTTGATGCTGCCATTATGTCGAGCATGACATCCTCCTTTCTCGCTGTCTTGGCAAAGGGTCCGCAAAGCAGGATCAACACTGTAATTCCTTTTGACGGCCCAAAATACTTGCCGCTCGCACACATTATTCTTTTAAGTGAGGGCAAGCGAACAATAAACTGCATGTATATGAACAACAGTCAAAGCGGTCAGTATGGAGCACGGCAGGGTTCTAGTTTGTACAGTTTACCCACCGATCGCACCCTACGCCAGTGCGGGCTTTTTGTTATCGACTTCGAAAAATTGGATAGCAGCGCCCCTCGTGATCCAGACTTGAAGAAACTGTTCTGAAGTGTAGTCCACCTTATATATTTGACTTTCGCATGTATGTGCTGATATACTAATAAAATATTCTTGTTTTTAACACAGACCTCTATATAGGAAATGTGATTTTTGTAAACCTCAAGACTACTAATGAATAATTGTTGGATTCCCTCGAACCGCGTACAGTCCACTTGCTAACATCGTGAAGGATCACTTTCTCCAAAGGGGTTGATTTTCGTCGAAACCATTTCGTCTGTACGAGATGATGAATGCGACAGCGCTCCAAATATTTGTGGCTGTCTCCAGGGCACCACAGATATGCATGGCAACGGTGCTCGTGGCAACATAACACATGTGAATAATAAACATCGAGCTGCAGTCCGCAAAAAAGGAACGCATCGTAGACATTTATCTTCGCCACGTTCTGCATAAAACACTGCAGCTAGAACACGGCTATTTTAGCATTTGCATTTGCTCATTTGCTTAAACATCCCTGATCAATATCTGCTACCCGCCTAGGAAGAACTTCTCTGTGTTCTTCTCTGTGCCATGCGCAGCAGTTCAAATTAGAGCCAACGAGCAGAGATGCGAAATGTCTTGTTTTTATTTAGAGACAATTACGGCTTGAGTGCTGCACCATAAATGTTTCAAGTTTCTATTCATTCACTCTTTACCAATGCACAGTCGTGATCTTCAACTTGTACTCATAGGCATCTGTATATTTAAATGTTTATAGTTTGGTACTTATTGAAGATGCGGCCGCCAGTGCGGCCTGAGAAAATTTGCTACAATATACTAACTGAGGGACGTAGAAAATATAGGTCAATCAATAGTTTGTCTTTAGCGAGAGCCTTACTTAGCCCCTGAGGGACGTAGACAGAACTTGTTTACAGCAAGCAGCCCGAAAAATCCGTCTTGGTTGGTTAAGAGGAGAAAGAAAGGCGAAGACGCCGTCAGAGAAGCACAGAGTGTATAGAAGAGAGTTCGGTACCGGGCACAAGATGGCGCACGCCACAGGAGGAAGCTTGGAGAGCAGGCGTAGCGGCACTGTATTTGGTAATTGAGCTTTCGCCTTCGCACACCTAAGCGCTCGAGTGTATCTCTACGGAATTGTCCTTTAAATCCAAAAAACATGCGGTTGTGGAAGGGACAAGGTGAAAGGCATTGGCAGCGAGGAAAATTGACAGGTGTGAAATGAAACGTGCTAATTTGACGAGAAGAGAGATCTGTCTAAATTAACATTAGGAATACCTAAAATGAAAGACAAACAACGCTGTGTCAAATCTGGCAACAAAGTTATCTGAAACACCACACAACATAGACATAAATATCTCATTTAACCGCACCGTGCGACTGCGCGTGCAACGCCTACAGGCGACGTGTCTAATTCGGGATCATACGAAACTGGAGGGCAATATTCCGACCCAACCTCTAATCTCAAAGGTGGACGCCGTTTTTGCAGAACGCGCTAACCTTGAAGTGTCAGTCAGTCTTCACATCACGCAGTCCGGCGACCATTCAGTGCACTACTTCAACACTTTCGAAATATAACCTGCCAGATTGATACAGTGCCGGCACCAACAACAACGACAGTGCTTCATCTACGCAGCCTCCCCGTGAGATTGGAGGTTGAAAATGGGACAGATATTTGACCGGAATGATCACACAGCACGGCAGTTATACTCTGGTTTAGGTAAAACACGGTATTTGTAGAGGCCTGAAACGCTTTAGCGTGCAGAGTACAAAAGGGGGCCACATGATATCGGCACTGAAATCCTCCCTTTCGATGTGTCTGCAAACCGTGCCTGTTTCCATGCGTTCAAACGCAACAATGTATACAGTCACGACTCGTGGGTCATGTGCATCGAGCATAGTGGTATTACAGAGATCAAGTCGGTTTACGAGCACTGTATTCTAAGCTGAACAGTGTGTACTGTAATATAGATATTGAAGCTTGGAGCACCAGCGACTAGCGGAAAAGATGCCCTTTTAAAAACGAAGCTGTCGAAGCTCGGTCCCGGATTGATCTCAGCCAGACTTCAATGTTGCAGTGTTTTGAGTAAAACCCCTTGCCATGCAAATTGTCTCATGCGCGCCTCGCTATCATTTGTGGAGGTACCGTGTTTTCTCAACCGGGGCCGATATCACCACTGACTTGTTTATACTGCATTGATCGACACCGCAAACCAACCGCTCCTGCCAACTCCGACCGCAGTCATGTGTCCGGGGCCAATGCGACCACGCGAACCGTCCTTATTAAACGGCACAAATGACACAGACGAGGAGGAGTGGATGGCCTCCTACGAATTGTGCGTGTCGACAAATGGAATGACAGCGTTAAGCATTTCAACGTCATCATCAGCAGGGCTATACCCACTGAAGTTAGAATGCATCTCCCATTTTCTACCAATTCACCTGATCCTCTGCTACCTGCATCCATCTGTCCCATGCAAACGTCTTATTCTCGTCCACCAATGAAATTTTCTCTCGCCCACTGCTCCGCTTTTCTTCCCTTGTGATCCAATTTGTAACCCTCGACGACCAGCAGTTATACTCTCTCCGCATTCCATGTCCTGCCTCTATAGCATAAACTCCGCTACAATTTCTACTACAATATCATTAGGTCGATTTTTTTCTCTGCCCACTCTCCAAGCTTCGTATTTCATAACGTTACATCTACTAATTTTCATTCCATTGCTCTCTGCGTTGTCCTCATCTTAAGTCGAACCCTTTTAGTTAGCCTCCACCTTATATACCCATAGGCAAGTACCTGTAAGATGCAACTGTTTTAAATTGCTTTTGAGGGATACCGGTAAGTTGCTCGTCTAATTCTCCGAGAACTGTAACAAATGCGATCTATCCTATTCTTACTCATTTCCCTTTCGTGATCCGGATCTGCGGTTGCTACCTGCCAAGGTCATCGCTGGTGATGTCATCGCTGCACCATTGATTACTGAGATATTCTCCATCAACCCTGATCCCGAACTGCTCCCATTCCATGTCTGAATACCTCCTCTTAGCAAGCTTTTCATAGCACTGGTGAGATCTTGTCTCCTTGCCTAACATATTTATTTTTTAGCATGTTATTAATTTCCTTAAGCAGAAATATGATTGTTGTGCTGCCACTATGGATATCTTCCTGTACTTTCACACACGACTCATCTACACCCTGATTTTTCAATGTCTGAATGACTGCTCAGGTTTCGACTAGGTGAAATTTTTTCTTGTCATAAATGAACGCTGACTATGGTCTGGTTATATTCCGAGTACGTTTCTATCACCTAGGTAATACCATGGGCATGATCGATGCTAGAGTACCCTTTCTAAAAACCTGCTTGATCCTTTGGTTGATTGAAGTATACGTTTTCCCTGATCCTATTAGCGACTACCTTTGTAAACACCTTGTAGTTTACAATATTGTTACGGTGAAATAGAAAATGGGTGTTTATTTACAGTGATATGGCAGTGGGATACGGTGAAGCCTACTAGCCCCCAGGCCCCAACGCTTTCTCCTCTCTTCTTCTCCCAGACCAGCACAATTCTTCCTCGTCGTCAGTGGCGTGATATCCCCCCCCCCCCTCAGCCTAAGCCCTCTAGGCGTGTTCGTGAGTTGTGCGATCGAATTTTGTTCGATCGAAGGTCTCCCATGTCGATGGTGGCAGTTCTATCTGACAGGAAGGCTTTGACGTACCCTTGGATTCTGCGTCCGCAGTCCAGGTCGTCTAGGCCTCTAAGGATCGCTTCGTGACTGACGTTATCAAATGCTCCCTTGATGTCAAGGGCCATTATGACATTTTCACCTGTTCGGGGTACGTTGCGGAGCACATCTTGTATTTGAAGCAGCACGTCCTGCGTCGAGAGTTTTGCTCTGAAGCCAAACATGGTATAGGGTACATGTTCATTATCTTCCATGAAATTTTGCAGTCTTAGCATCACCACCCGCTCGTAAACCTTGCCGAGGCACGACGTGAGCGAGATGGCCCTGAGATTTTCAATTTGGAGCTGTTTGCCAGGTTTAAGAATCATAATTACTTCGGCGTGTTTCCAGTCTTCGGGAACCGGCTCCGCCTCCCAGTGTTTGTTTAGAAAGCTTATGAGCTCTTGTATGAGGTCGTCTCTCAGGTTTCGGATCAGGGCGTTGTCGATTCTGTCGGCTCCTGCTGCCGTATTTCTGGTCGTATTCCTTATGGCCGCATAAACTTCTTCCACAGTTATTGGGCGGTCGAGTCTCTCGTTTTCGGCTCCGCGATAGGTTCCTTGGTATCGTGAGGGGTTGTGATCACCGAAACATTTTTTTCGTGCCTTCTCTAAAAGGTCGATGTCCGAACCCTCGAAGGAGTGGATGAATCTGTGGATGCTTTTATTGTTTTCTGATTTTGTTTTGGTCGGATCGATTAGTGCTCTTAGGAGATTCCAGGTTCTGGCCGTACATAAGGTTCCCTTAAGCGAGTCGCTGAATTGTTCCCAATTTTGTCTCGCGAGTTGCGCTGCGTATTCTTCAGCTTTTTGCAGTCTTAGCATCACCACCCGCTCGCAAAGCTTGCCGAGGCACGACGTGAGCGAGATGGGCCTGAGATTTTCAATTTGGAGCTGTCTGCCAGCTTTAAGAATCATAATTACTTCGGCGTGTTTCCAGTCTTCGGGAACCG
>JAJIZL010028713.1:61140-88525 GCA_023969395.1 Amblyomma maculatum
CAGGGCGTTGTCGATTCTGTCGGCTCCTGCTGCCGTATTTCTGGTCGCATTCCTTATGGCCGCACAAACTTCCACAGTTATTGGGCGGTCGAGTCTCTTGTTTTCGGCTCCGCGATTAGTTCCTTGGTATCGTGAGGGGTTGTGATCACCGAAACATTTTTTTCGTGCCTTCTCTAAAAGGTCGGTGTCCGAACCTTTGAAGGAGTGAATGAATCTGTGGATGCTTTTATTGTTTTCTGATTTTGTTTTGGTCGGATCGATTAGTGCTCTTAGGAGATTCCAGGTTCTGGCCGTACCTAAGGTTCCCTTAAGCGAGTCGCTGAATTGTTCCCAATTTTGTCTCGCGAGTTGCGCTGCGTATTCTTCAGCTTTTGCCGTAACTTCTGCTATCTTTAGTTTTAGTTTCCTGTTGTGTTTTTCCTTCCGCCACTTTTTGGTGAGACTGCGTCTGGCTTCCCATTGTCGCAGAAGGTGCCCGTCTACTTCTGGCGCTGTTGTTCGTCTTACACTTTTTGTGCATTTGTCTCGCGTTTCTGTCAACATGCCGCTCCAGTCTTCTAGTGATTGGATGCCGCCTTCAGATTTTTTAAATAGAGCTGGAGGGGGCAGGCCTGTCACCAGCCTGGCTTGCAGCGTCGCGGCTGGCACGGTTAGATTCGGTGTGGTCCATGATTGTTGGAAGCGGTGGCAGTACAGCAAGGCGGCGACTACGTCGAAAGTCAAGTTGGTCTTGCTGCGCCGTACTTAGGGATCGAACGGAGCACCTTCCACCAAGTTGTTACGGTGAAATAGAAAACGGGTGTTTATTTACAGTGATATGGCAGTGCGATACGGTGAAGCCTACTAGCCCTCAGGCACCAACGCTTTCTCCTCTCTTCTCCCAGACCAGCACAATTCTTCCTCGTCGTCAGTGGCGTGACAATATTTCGGATATTACGGTGCTTGGTCTGTAATATTTCAAGTCCTTATCGCGCCTTTTCTTGTATATTTAAAAATTGTTAGCGTTATTCCAAGGTTTCGGTACCATTGAAGTCATGAGTCATAGCGTAAACATGGAGGTCAGTTTTTCTAGAACAATATCCTCACCATCCTACAACACACCTGTTGTTACCTCATCCTCACCTGTTGCTTTCCCCTTTCTCATAGCTCGAAAGTTTTTTAAACATCGTTCTTTGTTACCGACCCATCTCCAAATTCATCTTTTAGTTTTAGGAACCAACGGCGCCAACCTACTGTAGCGGTAGCGTAGAGGTCGAACTTCCACCTCGCATGCAAGAAGACCGTGGTTCGAATAGCTGTGCCGAGCAATTTTCTATCGAATGAAAGAAGAAAAAGAGATCCTCGTGTCGATTGAATGGCATAAATAGGTTTGGGGTGTGACCTGATGCCGGTGAACATCTTCGACAACGCAGCCCCTCACCAGAATAGGGCTTGACCACTCTGGTGCAGTAATTGGCCACAACTTCTCATGAATAATCTTATAAAACCCCGGCCCTCAGTCATCAGCGGCTGCGGAGGAACTGACCACGGTGGCGGACAGATCTGAGGCGTAGCGGGGGCTGCTTAGAATTTCTTACTCCGTACAAGCGCCAGGAAGACCGACACTGACTACTCCCAACTGCCAACTGGAAGAACGGAGACCCAGAACACAGCTGGCTACCAGAGAGACTCCTCATCTTCCTTCCCGCCTCTGCAAAGGCACAGGAGCACGTCCAACGAAATGAGGAGTGATTCCGAAGGAAGGTAGAGACTCCAGCAAAACGTGACACTCCAAGAACGTCGTCAACGTCGCGGAGGACAAGACCATCTCCTGGAAGGAAGAAGACAACGATAAGATGAGTGATCTGGCAAGAGTTATCGAGAGGCTTCTTTCACGCATAGATAAGCTATAGAAGTTGGTAGAATCACCAACAAAGTGCATTCAATCCCTCAGAAATGGGAAACCTCAAATCGAGCTCTTGACACTAATTTTAGAAAACACACCCATGGAAGCAGATCACGTCTCCTCGACTATGAGACCAGCGCCCCCTGAGGAGGTGGAGACCCCTACTGCTAAGAAAAAGAATGAGTAATGCTCCCAGGGGAGTCAAAAGTCCCACTCTCCAAGAGAACGAATGGGATTGGAGAGCGCTTAAATGGCAAAGCGTTAGAACTTGGGAACTCTATTGCTGGTCTCGTTCGTTGGTAGCAGGAGGACACACCGATTCTACAATAACTTAATTTTGCTCATGAGAACACAGATCAGCAGAGTTAGCATATCGGGTCGGTACGGCATGATGTGACGAGGCAGGAGCAAACTACCGTATCTCCGTCTTGCACAGAGGACCAAGCCAATCTAAAACATGGATTCCGCCAAACGAAAAATCTCACTTACCACCTGCTTAGA
Organism: Amblyomma maculatum; assembly: GCA_023969395.1. NCBI lineage: Eukaryota > Metazoa > Arthropoda > Arachnida > Ixodida > Ixodidae > Amblyomma > Amblyomma maculatum. Next base: position 63,527 of record JAJIZL010028713.1, read on the forward strand.
TAAGCTAATTGAGCATGTTGTGCCATGGCCGGTCTCGAGGGAGCGCGCGCTCTTTTTTACGGCCTTCTCAATCGCCGCGTGAACAATGGTAACTTTTCTCCTTGAGTCACGATCTCCGCCGCCGCAAGGGGCGCGACCTGCTCACTGTTCGCTCCGCATCTGCTTCAGTGGCGGCGGGTGGCATGTGCCTGGTTTCGCGCTGTCGCCCGCGGGTTTCGTGGTGAGTGCAGTCCCTAAATGAACAATTACAGAAGGTAGATGCTGCAGCGGCATCCTGTCAGCGTGCTACACACGTGAATGGAGTCTTTATATTAAAAAACACTGTCGCTCAGCAAGCGCTCGACAAGCATATGACATGTATTGCGGCATGGTATCTACTTTTGTTCATTTTAATCTGAATTTTTTCCCAAGCCTGTACAAGAAGATGAATAAAAAAAGTGAATGAGCAGTGATCACATCGAAGCTTCTTAATTGAAGGCAAACATAACAGCAACAATGGCAAAACCGTCTTTTAGCGCTAGATGAGAAACCATCGAGGTAACACCGAAGATGAAAATAATTTTATAAAAATGTAATGTAAGTTGCACAATGCTTACATGACATAAAGTATTAGTATAACGTCAGAGTAAATGCTTTTAAGTTTTGTTTTCAATTTTCCTATAATTTATAGACCAGCAAACGCTTTATGTTGTATTATAAACATTATTTTAATTTTGCAAATAAACGTTGGTTTAATGAAATGTTTACATGATATCATGATTATTTCATGAAAAAACAGGAAATCTATTTCAAGCCCTAATTAGCAATATTTTCTTTCTTTTTCTAGTATGTTTTTGAACTAATAGTTCCTTGTAACTATTTGTGCAGTAATGCCTGCCTTAGAGAGCAATCGCTGCCCCATTATTTTGGTAGAATGCTTTGCTTAATACACATTCGCCACTGTTACTCAAGGGACACTCCTCAATAATGAATATAAAAGCTTTTCTCTGTGCTATTTATTCAGATCGAGGTGACTATAGGAGTTGTATGTCGCACTGTATTGCGCGCCTTGGCACCTAGTGTCGGCACCGACGAAATCATTTCAGCTCTGCTGCAATCAGTAACCGAGGAACTGAAAGAAGTGATGGTATCTCCTGTCATCCCATTACCCACTGTCACGTATTCTGGTTTAGCTTACGTCGCTGGATACATTAATTGTAAAGTTAATCAGTGACTTCAGGTGTGACGCTTGTGCTATCCTTCTTGAAACCAGCGAAAGAAGCAGCCCCATGTACACTATTCTGCGAGGACAAGATTCTAGCGGACTGCATTATCCAAAACCAGAGTTTGTAGCCCTCTTGGACAAGGTTGTGTCTTTTTTTGAAAAAGCTGTCGTGCTCCTACCACACACAAATGTCCTTGAAGTCCTTCAAATCTTAATCCAGCCAGCACTTGAGAACTCACCTTTTGCTGAGTTGCCTGGAAGGCATTGACAATAGCCATGCTATAAGGTCCGCTTCTTTAATATGTGAGAAATTTCTCAGAATCCTTCTTGTCAATTATGCTAAGAAGGTGACAGACAAGAACGAAAGGCCAGCTCCTTATGTGCACAAACCGTCCAGAAAGATTTTGAGACTAATTTTCTAGCCGCATGTACCGTTTTGATGAATGAGTGCAATGTGTTAACTTTGAAGGACATTTTTTTATTGCTTGCTGCTCTTTTCAATTATGCATATTTGTTTATTCCCATTTCCTTGATTAAGTGTTTTTTTTATCACTGTATTAATCTGACTACGACTGTCTACGTGTGCGTCAGTCGCGAGATTACGTATACATCTGCTGTCTTTCAACCTACTGATTTGTTTTAAACGAAGCTAGAACAGTCCACTTCACTAGACCACTGAAATTTTAACTGTATGCGTAAATTTTTGTTCATTACTCTGAATCTGAGACGTGCTATGAATTTTCGTCAGTGCCTCTTTTGCTCTAAACGAAAACGGCAGCGGTTGACAGAATATCCACTGAACAGTTTGCCATGCACTAGCGTGAGTGAGTGAGTGATTTTTATTAACTGCTCGGGGATCTTTTTCTCCGCCTCTTCAACCGAGGCTGACGAGCGGTTGGCGCCCCCAGTCCAGGGCACCACTGGCTTTCGCCAGTTTGCGAGCTCTTGTGACCAGGTAGAGCTGAGCCTCCGGGTCAGAGCTGGCCAGCAAAGCCTCCCACTGTCTTTCATTTGGGTTTTCAATTTTTTGTAGTCAGGTCGCGCTATACCTGCTTACAGCTTTCAAAGGCACACTGCATAAAATGGTACATATAGTTTTGTGAAAAATTTAGGGGCAAAATGTGTTGATGTAAGTGCACCCGAAACTTCATTCGACCGTGCGCGACAGCACTGACGAAGACGCGCGTGATCTCGCGCGCACGCGCATTATTGACTATTTTATTGCTCATACACGATAAATCAGACGCTGATTACGGCTTCTTCCTATAAGTCATAAGGGGTGAAATATCACGACCTGCCGGTTGCAACCGATGCGGGCGGAGCGAAGAGCGAGCGCGCGTTTCCCTTGCGCGTGAACGGCTGTAGCGGAGGAGCAGCAGTGGGGCGGTGGCGACCCCACCGAGGCGCGGCGGGCGGTGGAAACAGACCCCATTGGAGAGGCCGTAAGAGAAGAGAGAAACGCGCTCTCCCTCGAGACCGGCCGTGGTTGTGCTTAATAGACTGCAAGACTATGTCGAAGAATACTCGCGTCTAACATACACCATGGTTGGCTTCAGAAGGGACGCTTACACAGGATGTCATGCTTCAACTGTCACATGGCATTAACAGGCTATTATATGTGGCTCGAGGGACCACCGGTAGCGTTGGCCTGCGGTTTCGTGGCTCGGCGGAAGGCTTCAGCGGTCCCGGCAAAGACGAGGCGTCGAATAACCAAACCAACGTTTAATCAGCATCACGTAGGAACGAGCAGAGAAGCAGGCCTGGAGAGAAAACTGACACGCTTACAAAGCAGGTGTCTGGCGTCGTGTGTGTCGCAGTCTCTGAGACGTCTCTTTCAATGGTCTCCGAAGTCTCTTTGGAAGCGGAAACAGCCGCTACTTTTTATACACTCGTCAGTTCAGATGGAAAGGGAGAAGAGTTCATGCCAGGGCGAGCTCTGATGACTCAGTGACGGTGACGTGACAAAAACTCCTCCACCTTCTGTTGACGGGCGAGGGCGACGCTCTCTCCCTCGAGCACTAGGCATGGCCATCGTTTGCACACGTACGCGTGCACACACATTACGGCACGTGTAGTTCTAACACGTCGGAGCATGCTCGCGTGAGCGTTGGGCGGCCAATTGCACGGCGCTGAAATGGCCTAAATGCTCGCTGCTTCTGATGCACTGTCGTTTGCTGCCTTACGCTGTGGCCACATTGGCTGTCACATATGACGGTGGCGAATTGTAACAGACAGCCCCGCCGGGGCAGGGAGATCCCGAAGGGCAGGGGACTGCATCCGCTGTCCAGAGGGATTGTTGCGATGATGCTGCTATCCGGGGTCATCCGACTCGGCGTCTCTCGAGCCTAGTCAACGCCAGGAGGATTCTTTCACACGTTCCGGTTCCCAAAGCACTCTACAAAATGGCTGTTCTTGAAGTTTTTTCGTCGTACCCACAAGCCTCATAAGTACGCCGATAACTCAACCGGTCAGCCAGCAAGCACGGCATAATCTTAATTAAGTTATGCTCTTTCACTCTTATACACCCATCTATCTTAAAGGGTAGCTCAGCAGCAATTGGAACGCGGCAACAAATTCGAAAATTGCACTTCAAAAGTACATCATTTTTAAACAAAAATAATAAAATTATTTCGAAATCCTTTGTCAGGAAGAAAAACACCAAGAAGTGAAAACATTGAGGCTTACATTCTCACGTTAGGGGTGCCAACGTCAATCGGCATTACCGTTGAGACTCCCTTTTTCAATCAAGCTCCGGCTGTCCGTTTCCCGGAACATTGTTATCGTCCTTTGTCTGTGCGATGAAACACATGAGCATGAGTAATTCGCTTTGCTAAACGACCTATCCCGCTCCTTACGTGTTACGCACCAGTCGCGCCTCTTCTCAGCACGGCCGCATTTCTGCCTTTGGGGAAGTCGTTTTCTCTTTCACAATAGTTTCAACTTCCTCGCCTTACGATGGCAGCATTCTTTCCCGCACCTGTCTTTCCGCTTTTGTCGGCGGCAGCATTTGAATACTCGATTTCTGCTTTCTTTCGGCGCGAGCTCTGGCAAGCTAGCGGTAACAGGAGCGCGTATGGCACCGGCGTCGTAGAACTGGTCAAATTGCAGCGCCATCACGGCCAACAGCGCATGACTCACTTTCAGTCACGTCCAGAAAACGACTGCTCATGCGAGCCCCCAAGCTAGGCATTTCCTCTCGCGGCTCGCCACTTCTAACCGGCGCACGACCAAGCTACTTCGAAACCTGGGGCGCTTCCCCATGAAACGCAAAAAGAACTAGGTGACGTCTAATGAACATATCGGCTAGCCGAAGGCAAAGTCTAATAGAAATCAAGTCATAGTTGTTATCTAGCTGTAGCAGGCTTGAAGCCCTCCTGTAGCTGGGCTAACGTTACGCTAAAGGTTGGCTAAAAAACATCTTGCAAGAACATTTCAAGACATACTCTAAACATTCATAGCTTTTTCGCTAAACCATCCACTGATCACTGCACTAAGCAATCATGCACTATTTGGTGCACCTCTGCAGCCAAGCAACGTTGAAAACATCTAGGGTCACTGACCACTTGTCAAAAATAGTTGACGTTTCGGAACCCCTACGGGTTGCTTCCGATAACGCACGAGACTCTAGCCTATTAAATAGGTGCGGGGTTCCCAGCACCTTACAACCTTCTTAGAGGGACAAGCGGCTCCTAGCCGCACGAAACAGAGCAATAACAGGTCTGTGATGCCCTTAGATGTCCGGGGCCGCACGCGCGCTACACTGAAGGAAGCAGCGTGTCTTTATCCCTGTCTGAAAAGACTGGGTAACCCGTGGAACTTCTTTCATGATTGTGAACAAGCAACCCGTAGGGGTTCCGAAACATCAACTATTTTTGACAAGTGGTCAGAGACCCTAGATTTTTTTTTCAACCATACTACTACCTGCCCAGACGGCGCTCCGTCAAACCTTGGATTACATCAAGCAAGGTTTTATCCTGACTCTACTGGCCATTCAGTGGTCTTAGCGTACACAACGGCCACATTTTATGCGCCATTATGCCTTACGGTGGATCAAACATCTGGATCTTTTCGCAGGTTAGCTCCTTTGTAATCCACGCAAGCACAGAAAACACAGCCTCTGCAATAACAAAATAGCTGTATGGCTGTCCAATATTGGTTCTTGTTAAAATTTCTCATTAACATTTTGCATACAAAACTTTCAATATGCTATCCTAAAAATAGTGCTATTCCAAGGTGTTGTGACAAAGGCAGCAGAGAAACGCTTCAGTCGCAAATGATGTAGACATGCAAAGTATATGATGGCTGTAACAAATACATGGCAACATTGCGAGCTGACCTGTACTACCAGTGGAAATATTGCGCTGTGTGTAACTAACCATAAGAAAACTAACACCCCACATTTACTTTTGCGAACATGCATTTTATTGCCTAAAATTTAGGCAAGAAGGAGTCTTGAACTGAAAACTTAAAAAGCACCGATGCAGGAATAGCAAGCCTGAACAATAATAGACGCAGACTCTGCTTCATGTTCAGCACTTTTATCTTGGGAACCCAAGCAGTCCGCAATGGTAATGACTGGCACTGGTGGATTGCACTGCATGGTCCTTAGCAAGCCCTGCCTTAGGAGAGTGGAACTACCTGTATTGCCAGAATAGATACGACAGTCGGACAACAGTCACATAGAAAATGAGCTGCAACCAAAAGAGAGATGACAGAATGCTCGAGCAGGAATACACTGACAAAATTCACCTATGCAAACTCCACTGGCTTTTGGCTCCTTGAAGAACATGAAGTCTGCTTCTCTTTTATCTCTACCATCATCCCCTTTCCTAGAAGCCCCTTTAAGTACATGATATTAAGAAGTACTAATGGTTAAAATGCCAACTAAATAGCTTTTAATGTTTCCAAAATAGCATCAAGTAGACCTTTATTGACAGTAGTGAAGCATGGTCCTAAAATCTAGTGACAGTAAAATTTAAACTTCCAATTCCTTTCAGAAACATGCAATACACAGTGCCATAATTGCTCACAAAAATGCTTAAAATTTATTTTCACTTCAGTGCGAAGACCACAATGCGAGCATATTTTACAACAGCAATTAAGCACCATTCTAAATATGTAAACGGAAAGAAACTGGCCTTAAAGCCTCGCCTATGAAAAACCATCTATTGGTGAGGGCAGGAAAATTGGTTTCACATATTACATGCATACTGTACGGACGTAAAAGCACTGTTAAACTGCTACTAGGCTGCTTCTGAGACAAATATGCATACACAGCAAACATAAAAATTGTAAAAGGGCTATTAATAACTATCGCTTTGAGTATTCACTGCTGGGTCATTTTAAAACTTACTGGGGATTGCAGCGCAGTAGTAACAGGGACAAGACAAGAAGAACGCAAACACAAGCACCAACTAACAGCTCTATTCTATATTGCCCTGAACCAGATTACATACGCAGCAGGTTTAAAAAATAGAACCGACACACCACTTTACACATCCGTGGTACGATTATCGCCTTTGTGTGCCGTTCCTCCAATCTTTCATCTCATCATTGGCGTTCAGAAATGATATTTATTTTTCGCTAATGCATACACAGTGGTTACTGAAAGATTTATATGTGCATTTTCAGATTGCCAGAGCCTCCATTATCACCTTAGTGGAGGTGTCCTGATACTTGCGAAGAATAGCTGTTCTGTCAAGGGCAGGTGTGCAGTCCTTGCACTAACTACAATGTAAGGCAGATTTTCCTGAGCTTAGGCTCCTTAGATTTCTTTTTGTGTTCTTACAACGTTGTGTTCAAGCACCTCTCTGTCTGGCCTACGTAGATGTTGCCGCTTGTCAGGGGAACTGAATACACCACCACCACATTGTTTTCATAATTTATGAGACACGGATGGTGCCTTGACATGCAGCTGGGTTACATTCGGTATCAGAATTCACGCCTTTGCACAATTGATGCTGCTTTCTTTTGGGCGCAGGAGAGAATATTAACCCCCACTATATTTCCTTTTTTTTTATTTGTGTGGTACCGCATGTAAGCATGGTATCACAGCTACCTTTCTTCGACATTCATATCTGGTGGGTCCCTTTCGCTATTGTTTACATGCACTCTCCGCAACAGCAATTAGGAGATGAGCTGGATATTCGGCTTGCTCCAGACGATGGACTTGCCTCTGAAAGGCTTATTCTTTACGGTTGCCACAACTTTTCAAGAGCATTATGTACAGCGCGAAAAACGAAGACAGGGGAAGTAACACACAAACAAGAGCTCACGAAGCCCGACTTTAGAATGGTTCTTTACTAGCTTCGAGTGAGCTGAGGAATGCGGGGGACTGGTTTCTAGCCCTCGGCTCACAGGCCCACCAAACATGTTGAGAGCCGAAGTATGGTCCTAAATCTACGAACTTAATGTGACCTTCGACCAGGCGCTCGTGAGTCACTGTCAGTGGTCGAAGGCAATCTGCAAGCATTACTAAAGATTCAGACACTCGTGTGTTTGCACAACCATTGTCGTCGTTGAGGAAAACGAGCGTCAACAAACCTAAAAACTTAGTATCTTCTAAACCTAGCGCATCATTCCTGTATCTTGCGGTCCTCGACAATAAAGCGTATGTCGCTCAAGATGGGCGCGACACAAGAACCAATGCAAATCTTGTTTTGTTGAGAATCAATGTGGTCTCCGAACTGTGGAAAGGTGGAATTCAAGTATGTTCCAAGCAGCTCCTTAATAGTAAGAACAGTTGTGTGAACACACGGAAGTTTTAGCATTGTTCGCAGTGTCTTCTACTGTTAACAATGGCTCACGAGCACCCGCTGATGGCCACATTAGGTTTATAAATTTTGGACTGTACTTCAGCTCTCAACAGGTGTGCTGGGCCTATGAACCGAGGGGTAACAAACCAGTCCTCCCGTTTGCCTCAGCTCAAATTAAGCTTGTAAAGAGCAATTGTGAAGTCGTGCTTCATCAGCACTCTTGGAAAGTTAAAAGGGCACCACAAATAAGGAGCTTTTCAGTGGCAAGTGCATCGTCTGGATCAAGCTGGATATATAGCTCATCTCCTAATTGCTGTTGTGGACAGCATACTGAAGCAAATGAGATAGGGGCCCACCACAAATGAATATTGAGGAAAGGTAGCTGTGATACCTTACTTACATGTGGTATCATACAAATTGAAAAAGATAAGAAATAGAGCGGTCATATATATTTTCCTCTCGGCCGTAAAGAAACTGCATCAGTTGTGCAAAGGTGTGAATTCTGACAACAAATGTGAGCCTGACTGCGTGATGAGGCACCGTCCGCCTCTCGTAGATTGCAAAGATATGGTGTATTCAGTTCCCCTACTGTGCGGCAACATCTACACAGGCCAAACAGGGAGGTGACTGAACACGATTGCAAGAATGTAAAAGACACTTGAGGGCCCGAAATTTAAGGGAACTTGTCTTACACTGTAGTCAGTGCAAGTGCTGAACCCCTGCCCTTGAAAGAGCTATTCTTCGCAAGTGCCGGGGCACCACCACAAGGGTGATAGTAGGCGCTTCGGCGATCTGATAATGCGCTGATAAATGGATCAGTAAGTCCTCTGTGTGCATTAGCGAACAAGAAATGTCATTTCTGAATGCCAATGATAAGATGCAAGATTGGAGGAATGAGAAACAAATGCGATAATTGTGCCATGGATACATGAAGTGATGTGTTGATTTTTCATTTTGTTGTTCTGGACCTAGTGCCAGTATAATCTTGTTGAGGGCAATAAAATACAGTTGCTAGTCAGAGCTCTTCTTGACTCATCGCTGTAAGTACAGCACTGCAATCTATTGTATGCACTATGTTTTAAATAAAATGCTAATTAGACTTAGCAGGCAGCTGTCTTCATTACACCAGCACTATGGTAGAATTCATCATTAGCCAAAGGGAATGGAGACAAGGTGCCTAATATTCAGCCTGATGCCTGCCCAGATGCAAAAGAAAGTGAACAAATAAAAATGAAATGCATTTACACCAGCTTACCAGAAACAATCAACATGACTGCCATTCTCTGCTCCAGTCTTAAGCAGGACGCAGCTGTCGCCAAGATGCCTGCACACATGTTAAAAGAATAAAGTACTAGTAAAGCTAATTAATTCACATGAATTAGTTTACCTCAAGTAAACAAAAATGAAGTCTTGGTACAGGTGAACTACTATCCAATATGAGCGTTTCTGCGCGAATTGCCCATCTCTGCTCCATCTCTAACCAGGAAAATGCCTGCGCACATAAAAGAGAATATGAGGTGATAACGGAAAGTTAATTAATGCATGAGCCTTCTTACTTATTGTAAACGAAAATAAAAGCCTGCTGCAATTGTCCAATATATATGTTGCAGCATGAATTGTGTGACTTGTGCACACGGCGACCATGCTGCCTTGCGGTACATCATTGTTGGGCATCTATCCATCCTCTTAAAAGCTGGAAGTCCCAAATCAAATAAAAATAACTGAAGATGTAAAACTGAACACGACACTTCAAATAAATAATAAACTACACTGTCTAGCACTTTTGCAGAAAGTGAAAGACTGCGCAATTAGCATGCATTTCAACAAAGTTATGTTTCGTTGACAAGTCCACAGGCAGATACTAGAAAGCATTAAAGCATCGGCATCACAGGTAGCCAGGTCTCGACTATTACTAGCCACAAACACACAAACTTCCCTCTGCTCATAACTGAAATATGACGCCAGCATCTTTCTTTGCTGACACCCTGTTTAACTGGCTGACACGTCTCCACTGGATGCAGTATTCTTTATTTTATTTTAATTTTATATTCAGCAATTTTTACATATTCTTTTTAAGTTTGCTATACATAACGTGAACAAAGCCAGAACACCTTTTTAATGAACTCCCACCACGCAAAAAAAAAGAAAAAAATTTTGCGAAGCCAAACCTGACTTGTTTTATTCATGGGCCGCAGTACAGCACATACAATTGGAGGGAAGCAGAGCCATATGAAGTCAATAACTATTCCGAAAAATTTTCACGGTCACTTCAGTTCTAGAGTGCAGCATTAATTCAGTTCATCACACCTGTGCATTTACCAAATGGAACTTTAATTAGCTTTGTAGTACACTGCCTTCTCACTTTTTCGGCTTAAAAGGTTAAATGCTCACGCAGAATCTAAAAGCCTGTTTTGCCAATGATTAAGCAAAAGAGCTATGTCTGAATCGTTACTCTTGTTTGACGAATCATTTTCCAAGAACTGGTAACAGAATGGAATAAGCTTATTAACGGTGAAACCTTACACCAATATTAGAATTCGTTTACAAGAAGAGAAGTTTTCGGCAAGAAGTGTATTGTTGTATTATTGAGTTTTACTTTTCATTTTTTAACAAGTATTTGTCACTGACTGGCTGTGATAGCCATAGTTTGCGTTTCCATTATTATTCCCTCTGTTTGCTGTCAAAGAGGAGTTTATTACTGTGTCTTCTGATTTTCATCTGGACATTTCATCTCCTGTACTTCTATTCCTTCTCCTTATAAGCCCACATCTACGCTGAAAAATCCCATGTGTAGCTGCAGCATTCTTAAATAAATTATAAATAAGTTATCTGGGCATTGCAGACTTTGATAAACACTATAACACTGTGAACAAGCTTACCCTAATTATGAAGGCTGGGCTTACAAATCGCAATAAAATAAACAAGGGAGTAATGAATTATGACACACCGAAAAACGTACCTGTGTCGGGGCAGCTTTTGAGCCACGCCATAACTGCAGAACGTAGGTCCATGTCTTATGCCAAATACGTGTCGGATTTTTCAAGACAGTCTCTACAAAAGACAGAATATAGCATTATAAACTGTAACATTCCTTGATATTTGCTTAAGACAGGTACCAAAAATACGGGAGAAACCAAGCAAGATACTCTCGTAACATACAACGCCACAGTGGAAATCAAAATTCAGAATAACTTATCAGCTCTGGCCTCTCCCTTTGACAAACAGCTTTTATCATGCAAAATACAAACTGCATGCAGTTATCATGAATTGCTCAGTCTGCTTTTCTCAAATCTGCTGTGCTCTTCCACATGTATGTTAAGCCCACTGTTCACCTTCACTGCACAAGTGACTGACAAAAGCAATACTGGCTGCAATCCTGGTACTCTTCTTGCATGCCTAGTGACGAAACATGTGTGTGAAAAGAAAAATGCGAAGAAGCGATTAAATGAGCTTTTGTTTCCTTTTTATCGCTGCGTAGTATCGCCCTAATCAAAAGAGAGTTCTAGACCACTAATGCTTTTGCGCCGACTGCATACGAGACATATTTTTAGCTGCGTACACAACGGCAGCGACTGAGGAAAAAGCGGAAAAAAGTTCCCCACATGAGAGTGAACACGGGTCAAACTGAAAATATGGAAGCACATTTACTCACATTTAGAAACAATGTGCCATAGAAGCTAGGAACGGCACGCACACTCGCCTCCACTCTCCAGCAAAATGCAGTACGGATGCAGGACTTTTGCTCACAATGACCGTGCTGAAACAAAATAACTTGGCGACTAGGCTGCAGCGCTGGAACCGAATGAAACAGCGCGCGAAGTCAGCAAAGACTGCGCAAAGGCAGTCACGCGAATGCCGATCCATTCCAGCCAAAAACTTACTCGGATCACATACACGGCAGAGTAATGAATCCAAAGAAAACACAAATAGTCCTGTATTCACGGAATGTACGACCAAACGTGCTACACATGCCGCACGCGCACACCGTTACAACGGTTTCAACGTTTCAACATTGGATTGGATTGGAAAACATTTATTGTCAGCAATGAGCGATTTATGGGCACTAAACTTGGATGACCTCAATTTCAACAAATTGAAAGCATGGGACTGGCTGCGGATGGCTTCGGCTGTCGTCAGCTTTTCGCGCCAGCCAGCCAACCTCCTAGTGGCGATGAGCAGAGCTCTTAACTATCAGTAGTTAATACAATTCAAATTATTAGTTATAATAGCAACGAATCTAGCAAGTTATAAAATTTTATTGGCTTGTTAATAACAAATTTAGTTTTATTTCGATGACTTCTGACTACTCACGCGCGTCTGCCTTTACATTATGGCTGCGCAAAAACCTGACGGCAGCTGAAACCAACCGCAGTCAGTCGTGCCTCGCGCGTTTCGTTGTTTCTGCTGTTTCGTTAAAGAACGTTTTTTGAAAACAGTAAGACCAAACGGGCATGTTGCCCGTTTGGTCTTACTGTGAACACGAGAACATTTGTTTTGTTTGTGTGTTCGTTACTCTGAAATGTGAGCGAGTTCAGTTATGTACTTGAGATACAGTGAACCAGCCTGTTTGTTTCATAGCGCCGGAATGGAGAACCTTGACCGGTGCTGGCGGACAGTGTAAAAGAGCCCTGCATATGCGTCTGTGGCACGATGCGTGGATTAAAAAGTACATTTTTTAACATTATTTTTCTTATGTCTAGCATGGACGAAGTGCGACTGACGGCGATCGGTCGTGCCGCAGTATTTTCGCGCTGTATCCAACGCACATGCATCGCACCAAGCACGGATTCATATTAAATATCGCTAATTTGATGCATTCGTCAGCCGTGGTGCCACCTGTTTCAACCGCCCGTAAAATATCTATTGCACGTCTTCGAATGTTCTCAAAAGGGACGTTTTAAAGACGTCTTGTAATAAACTTCTAGTTTCGACGTCTATGAGACGTCCAAACAATAAGAAAACGTTTGCAGAATTTGTAGCTGTTTCGAGATTTTTTCTAGATGTTTCGTGTTTCGTGGGTCGGATTGCGTGAGGGCCAGTTGTGCCACGTCCGCGTTCGCACTGGGGTTGTTGCTTTCGCGAATACAACCCAGCGTAATTTCATTTAGCTTGAAGGCACGAACAATGCTAACTCTGCTCTGGTCGCTCGCTGTCGCCTTCGCAAGTGTGGCTCTCTACAACGGACGCTCACTCATCATCGTGGGTTTGCCTTGGCTGATCAGAACTCGTGGGCTGTGTAGCTTCCTGATCAGGACATCGTTTTTCTGCGTTCCCTGCTCTGCCACACAGCTGATTTTGGAAATCTCAATTTGTCATTTCCTGGCTCGTTTCCATATCCGCAACGCGCTACACAAGCTTCTGCTTTTGACTAGAGAGGGGGTTCAGCTACTGCCAGTTCCCAACTCTGATTTGATGGAACCGGATCTCCTACAACTACTTGGGTCGGCGCGCAGTTCACCTCGCTGGACGGGGTCCCTGAGGATTTCACGCCGATGGTGCCGGCGCTACGTCTCAGCTGTCAGTGGCTCGACCAATGTAACCCGATACCCTTCTGTTCGAGGCTCGGTCGACTTGCTGCTGCGGTCGCGTTGCTCGGCCGCTTCCCCAAGCAGTAGTTCACTCTCTGGTACCTTTACCTTTTCGGGCTCACTAGTGTCTACAGTGTACGTGGTCTCAATCTCAGCGTGCTGTGTTTCCGACCCTTTCTCATCGCTTGGTAACGTAATCTCCGGAACTACTGCCTTTGCAGCAAGCTCCCGAGCTCAGATCTGGTTAAGGCTAGCATGCTACTCCCTCCAAACACAAACCCCTTTTCGCGCAGGAGGTGATCGGACTTGTTTGAAAATAGGTACGGGTACTGAGGAGGAAGCACAAATGACACCGCAGATTCTATCTAAAGTTCTCCGAAAGGCCCCTCAGTAAGCACTTTGGCAAACGCACGCTGTGAGCTTCCACGGCTTGTTTGATCCACGCGCACTCACCCGTGAACATCTCTGGTTCTATGTACGAGGCGTGAACCACATCCGTGGTAGCCGCAGAATTACGAAGCCCTCGACACTCTTTCCCGTTCACGAGGAGCTTTCGAATGTATTGTTCGAGAAGCTTCATGTTCTCGTCAGTGCTGCATATCGCATGCTGTGAGCACGGCCGATGACATCCCCATGTGACGGCTATGGACGCCTCGAAATGTATAGCCATTACTATTGGTGATAGTTAACCACGACTTGCACTTTCTGAGTACTAGTTAATGAATGATTGGTGCTAGTTAAACACCAATTAACTAGTAAGCGATGGTTAGGGATAGTTACGATGACCACCAAATGCATGGGGTCCTATCGGCATCTGCAACGCCGGCAGAGCTTGGCGAGGGGGCTGCGCAACTGGCCTTGGCTGTGACGTCACTCGGTCGCGGCATACCGCATACGGCATACGCGAATCTCGGCTCTGACCCTCATAGTGAAGCTTTTCGCTTGTCCTTGCCCCGCCAGGGTGGTGCAGTGGTAAGACGCCCGACTACAGCGCCGGAGCACCCGGGTTCGAATCCGACCTCGGCGGCTGCGTTTCGATGGAGGCGAAACGAAGAGGCGTCCGTGTGCTGTGCGATGTCAGCGCACGTTAAAGATCCCCAGGTGGTCGAAGTTACTCCGTAGCCCTCGACTACGGCTCCTCTTTCTCTCCTTCCACATTCACTCCCACCTGCCTCCCTTCCCTTACGGTGCGGTTGAGGTGTCCACAGAAAACAAGTGAGACAGTTGCCGCGCCTTTCGCTTCCTATATAAATCAGAAAAAAAATCTGAGAACAAGTGAGACAGTTTACCGCGCCTTTCCCTTCCTATAAACCAAACCAATCAGCTTCAAAACGTAGATTGAAGAGGCAGTATTACAGAGGCTATCGCTGCAACACTCGCAGCTTTCGCTTTATCACTAAGTTCAAGCTATGTTAACCCCCACCACGCCCCAATTTACAAAGAGGAGTGCCCAGCGCGCCAGGCCATGGAGCCTGTGGAGAGAGAACGCTCAGAAGCCCGAAGCTCAGATGGCACAGAATCAAACCGCGTCAGACCACAGCCGAAATCGCCTGCCGAGCTCCTGCTTTAAAGCGAATGCTTCTTCATCCTTCAGCCCAATAAAGAACCTTACCACTTATAACCATGTGAATTACACTTTCTGAGTACTAGTTAATGTGTAATTAATTTTAGTTAAACACCCTTATGTAGTAAGTGATGGTTAGTGATAGTTTGATGACCTCCAAATGCATGGGTTCCTATGGGCATCTGCAACGCCGGCAGAGCTTGGTGAGGGGGCTGCTGAGCTGGCCTTGGCTATGTCACTCGGTCGCGGCATACCGAATACGGCATACGCAAAGCTAGGCTCCGATCTTCGTAGTGAAGCTTTTCGCTTCAATAAATTTTTAAACCTTGTCTCCACCTGAAATCTCCTGGCGTTCCTTGGTGCACGTTCAAGTCACGGCCTCCTCTATAAATTTCAAATGCCTCCACAACAACATCTAAAAGCAAATAATGTATTGGTACGTTTAGGGATGTAACCAACAACCTGAAGAAAGACCGGAGGATGTATCCGCCACCGGATAGATCCCTGATTAAAAGGAATCGTACGACTCGAGAAGACTCCAAACTCGAAATTTCTTTTCGCCCCTGTGAAGGAGTTGGACGGCTGCCAGAGGGCGGAAGAGGGACGGTGCAGAAACCGAAATTTGAAAATTTTGCGGCCACGTGGCAAAATTAGATCACATAATATGAAGACGCGTTCGTGCCCCAGGGCGCAACGCGATTAAAACTACCGATGAATGGGAGACCACACTAAGAAGCTCCGACGAAAAAACTCAGCGATTCGCCGTCCGCCTGGCGACCGAGGCTGAAGACTTCTTCTCATAGACGGGGCCGGGTGTCCTCCGGCCGCGGTGCGACAGACTGCCTCCCCGGACGCCTGCGTGCGGACCCGGAGGTGGCTGCTCGGCGGAAATGTTCTTCCTCCTCCTCCTCCTCCTCAAAAGTGCGTATGGCGTTCCTTGGTGCGCCTTCAAGTCACGACCTTCTACATACTTCGTGTGGGATGAGTACGCAGGAGGTGGTGAAGGGTGGCAGTTCCTGGCCCTACGAGGCTGGGGCGGTAGGTCAACGCCGCTTGCGGCGGGGGCTAGCCAGCCACCGAATTTTATCTGTTGTAGGCCGTCATTAAACCCGCCACTGCTTTGGTGGTGGACGATGGCTGTTGTTGCCAACGTTACTAGTATACGTTACTAGTATATTTCTAGTAACGTTGGTTGTTGCGGCGTGCGTCTTTCTCTCCCTCTTCTGTAATTGCGAAAGTAATACGAGTCAGCGCACGTTAAAGATCCCCAGGTGGTCGAAATTACTCCGTAGCCCTCCACTACGGCTCCTCTTTCTCTCCTTCCACTTTCACTCCCACCTTCCTCCCTTCCCTTACGGCGCGGTTGAGGTGTCCACAGAAAAACAAGTGAGACAGTTACCGCGCCTTTCCCTTCCTATAAAACAATCAATCAATCAGCCTTTGGCGTGTTGTGGCGCCTCCATACATGACCTTTCACGTGACCGTGTGACGTCACGCCAGACCGAGAGACTGGGCCCCAGCCAGCGCCATCTACCCCAGCTCGCGCCATCGGATGGTGGCAGCGAGTCATACACGGCGCTGTGTCGCAGCCGAGAGAGGGCGCTCTCTGTTCGTGACGTCACGCTAGGAGGATAAATGAGGCTGGGAATTCCACGCCGACCAAGCTGGAGTGCGGACGTGCAATCGATGGGCTTCATCGACCACGAACGCAAGCGCTCTATTTCGGCCACTGGATTTCGGAATTTTTGTGGGAATCGACTCTATTCTGGAAGCGCTCACCGCGGATTATCAAGACTCCAAGGTGGATCGATTCTTTCACACATTTTTGAGGCTTTGAAGAACTTCGCAAGCCATGGGGGACCGTGGAGGGAACGAGCATAGACCCTGAGGAGCTGAAAGAACCTTGTCAGTGGTTTATTGCTAAGAAAAGAGGAAAGGCGGTGCCACTTGAGAACGAGGAGCGCAGCGTCACCGATGATCAAGGGAGAGATCGAGCCGCGTCCAAGCTCGCCGGAGAGATTGACAGCAAAGTCGGTTGAAAGACAATCGATCAAGATACCCGACGGAAGTGACAAAATAATTCTCCGCCCCCGGGGAGGAGTCAGCCGCCTACTTAAGTACGGCAACATTGAACTTGCGGAGTTGGTCGCTCGCACCGCGAATATAAACATCAGAGAGGCCGCGGAAGACACCTTCTCGGTCAACACAAAACAGCAGTCTATCCTCATCATAAAAGACAGCGAAGAACGGAAAGGAAAATACGTCGCACTACGCGTCCTCGAATTGGAGGGTCAGAAAATTGAAATCACGGCGTACGTCGCTATGCCCCGAAGACTGCGGCAAGGGGGTGGTACACGACATCCCCCTTCGCATCACCGAGGAAGAAATAGTGCAACGACTACACACGATCAAAGGCAACCCCCCCGTGCTAGGAGCCAGGCGCCTAGGCAGGAGCTCAAACACAATGCTCATACTGTTTGAAAAACCAGAGGTTCCGAGGTGGGTGAAACTCTCACTTACATGACAAAGATGTGTATTATATAGAAAGAAATACGAGGTTTGCAACGCATGCGGGCGCCTAGGGCACCGCGAAGATGTCTGCCCAGATCCCAATAACGCTAAGTCCAGAGGATGCGGAGAAGAGCGCCCAGATCAGGAACACACCTGCGAAATAAAATGTCAGCTGTGCGGTAAAGACCATCCGCTTGGCGACAAGAAGTGCAGAACACTCTACAGGACTCCCTACCAGACCAAAAAACGTCAATGGGAGCAGAAAATTGCCGAACAGCAGCAGCAGCAGCTGCACAACGAGCAGCAGGAATATCCCAACACCACGCCTGAGAGTGGCCGCAGAGGACGCTCGAAATTCAGAAGAGACCACCGTGACCAACGCGGATATTCTCAAGACAGGGACGGAGTCTTCCGGGCGCAGAGCGGGGACTTTCCGCAGTTGAAGGACGCCAACCGACGTCACCGTTCAAGCTCCCGCAGCAGCAGGGAGCGGTGCGGATCCAAGTCCAGGTCGGGGTCCAAATCCAGAGCCACGGCCAACTCCAGGGACCCAAGGAACCTGTCGGCCACCCAAAAGCGAAGCCCGAGCGGGGAGTAAAACCGTGAGTTTCATTAGTGGGGTTTCCCAGGCTAAAGATGAGGAAAACAAAGAAAAAGATAAAGAAATAGAAAAGTTAAAAAAGGAAGTTGAACTGAGGGAGATAATTAAGAAACTCACCCGGGACCTACACCAATCCAAATCACAGCCAAATTCCGGGGCTCCCCCGCCTCCACAGGCTCCCTCCGCAAAACAAGTAGCCAAACCGACACCTCCACCTGCGACGCCAAAGGTGCTAACAGCACCCGCGGCGTCAGACAGAGGAGGACGCAATGATCACTGAACAGTGCAGGCCGCCACCCCCACAGAAACGAAGAGGCGGGGAAACGGATCCGCTGGCGGCAATAAAGCGTAGACTAGACGCCAAATACGGGGCGAGATTCGAGCGGCTCGAGACAGGCATGACCAACATCATAGGCGCCCTAAACCGAATTCAGGAACAATCTAAACAAACAAACGCGGCTCTTGCTGCTATGGCAGAAAGGCAAACAGAGAAGGGATACTGATAAATTCCAACATGGGAAAAACGCAACCAAAGATTAATTCGACGGTATGGCAGTGGAACTGCCGAGGATTCCAGCGCAAGCGAGCGTTAGTGCAACAACATCTCGAGCAAATAGTTGAAAAACCTCCAGCCGTAGCCCTACAGGGAACTGGCAAAGGAGTAATTATCAGGATATCAAGCGTTTGCTAGCGTCCGGGGAGAAAAATCCCGGGTCACTACATTCGTCAAAAGGAACGTAGAGTTGATCGAACATGAAATTAGTTCTCGTGACATTGAGGCAGTTTTCGTTGAAATCATCACGGGCAGGAAGAAGGAACCCAGTATTTTCGTCCTAAACATATATAGCTCTCCTCAGCAGCGCAAAGTTAGGTTCAAGACATTATTTCGCAAAGCAATGAAGGCAGCCAGACCTAACCCCCTGCTAATTGTAGCAGACTTCAATACCTGCCACCAAGAGTGGGGATATAATAGGCAAGATCCGAAGGGCAGGCAGTTATGGGAAGATTTTCATGGATTAAACCTCACCCTGCAGACAGACTCTGGCTGCCCGACCAGAGTGGGAAACAGTGTGAGCAAAGACACAACCCCAGACTTAACATTCACCAAAAGCAAAGAGGAGCTTAGGTGGAAGAACACAGAGCTCAACTTTGGAAGCGATCATTACGTCCTCGAAATAACGCTTAAACGGGGAGTCAAAGTTAGACGAGAAAAGATCATCAGAGCAATCGAATGGGAGAAATTCAGACAAATTGGGGAATTCGCAAACATGGACGAAAATATTGAAAATATCGACGATTGGGCAGAAACCCTCATGCACCACGTTAAATCCGCTACCATTACCCTAAAGGGAGACGATGCACCGAAAACAGTCGGCAGGAAACTCCTACACATGTGGGAAGCAAAAAAAGGCATGGAAAGACGCCTCCGGTGTCAGAGATGGAACCGAAACCTAAGGCGAAAAATAGCCAGGCACAATAAGGAAATTGAGGATTAGGCTGCGAGCAAAGCTGGTGTAACAGGTGCAGTGAAATGGAGGACAACATGAGCCTTTCAAAGACGTGGAACCTGCTACGATATCTTCTTGATCAGTTCGAAAACAGTCAAACACAACAATAGCAAAGGCAAGACACGCGTTCGAGAGGACTGACGCGGAACTAATAATTAAACACATATGTCGGCGATACACGTCCCTCCCTCTTAGGCAATACGCGGGCCCACCGAACGAGGCCCTCGACACGCCCATCTCAGAAGCGGACGTTAGAGCCGAAATCCTGAGCTTAAAGACGCGATCAGCTCCCGGCCCCGATGGAATAACAAATAAAATGCTACGAAACCTAGACGACACTTCTATAACGGCACTCACCAACTACATGCAAGAAGTATGTAGTAGCGGTCGCCTTCCCCAGCAGTGGAACACTGCAAACGTTGTGCTAATTCCAAAACCTGGCAAGCCCCCGAAATTGGAAAACCTCAGACCTATTTCTCTAACCTCATGCATTTGAAAGCTTATGGAACGCGTAATGCAAACAAGGCTAACTAATTTCATGGAGAAAAACGACCTGTGGCCGCACGAGATGGTCGGGTTCCGACCAGGCCTGTGCACACAGGATGTAATGCTCCGATTACAACATGACATAATTGACTCGAAATCCAGAGACGTGAAGGTAATTCTAGCACTAGATCTAACAAAAGCATTTGACAACGTAAAACAACAGGCAATTCTCGCGGGACTGCAGGAATTAGGAGTCGGCAAGAGGACATATAATTACGTAATGTATTCTCTGACAAACAGGACGTTCAAACTAAAGTTTCAGGACCTAGAATCCCTCCCTATCCACCTGAGAAGTAAAGGAACGCCGCGATGCTCGGTGCTCTCTCCCTTCTTTTTTAACGTGGGGATGAGAGGCCTTCCTGCCGCTCTTAAAGTTATAAAAGACCTAAAGTTCAGCATTTACGCGGACGGCGTTAATCTCTGGATGAAAAATGGCAGCGATGGCAGCATAGAGGAACGCCTACAGGCGGCGGCGGACACCATTGTGCCCTACGCGACCGAAAGGGGTCTTGCGTGCTCTCCTCAAAAATCCGAACTTTTCATATATAATCCAAAATCAATGATGTACAAGGGCGACTTTAACGTAGAAATTAAAGTCGACGGCAAAACCGTACCAAAAGTCCAGCAAATCAGAATCCTCGGACTTTTTATTCAAGAGGACGGGTATAACGACGGAACGATAAAAAAAAACTCACTACCTACGCGACGCAAGTAACAGGGATATTTAGGAGGATTGCATTCAAAGGCAGAGGCCTCGAAGAGTGAAGTCTCTTGAGACTGATGAAGGAGTACATAAGTCGAATATGCTATGCCACACTATTCCTCAACATCAGGACCAATGAAAAAGATAAGATAGACGCACTCATCAGTCGTTGCGTCAAGAGGGCGCTGGGTCTATGCATCTCCTCTTCTACGGAACGCCTGATAGAAATGGGACTTGCTGAAGCGGTGAGAATCGCCCAACATGAGAGATTCGAGCACGGGTCGAACCATCTTAGAATGGGTTGGTCGAAAAATAGATAGGGGCACAGCCGACAAGGTTGCCCTACCGCTACAACGTCGCGAGAACGTCATTGTCCGTCCTCTCCCCCGCAACATGCACCCAGAATACCACAAGGAGAGACGCGAGAAGAGAGCAGAAGCACTGGTTAAAAGTGCAAAAGAATTCAGAGTAAAAGAAGTTACCTACGTAGACGCTGCAAGCGGCCGATCGGGGGGGTGGTGGTGAAAACGTTTATTTCATATTGGGAGGTTTAACGCGGAGCCTTAAGGGCTTCGGCCTTATAATACTGGGTAAAGACCCTAGTCAGGGACCCCAATGGCGGTTGCCGCTGCCCGCGCACGCCGCGTTAAGGCCCTTTGGGCCTGTAGGTCGCAGCAGCCGAGCAGGGTCGCCTCCCAGTCCTCCCGGGAAGGGTTAGGGATAGGGGGAAGGGATGGGTTTTGTTGGCAGGCCCATACCATGTGGTAGGTGTCAGCCACCTCCCCACAGTACTGGCACTGTCCAGTGAATTGGGAGTCAAAATGTTTAAGTACTGCCGGGCACAGCATTGTGTTAGTGAAGAGGCGCAGGAGCAGCCTCTCGTTCGCTTTTCCTAACCCTTTGCAGTGGTTAGGGTATTTGCAATGCGAGTTTTGATAAAAAAATTACAATATCTTTGAATGTGTAGGCCTGATAGGAATCGATGTCCTCAGCCGATTCGAGTCCCGAGGAAACTGCCCGGAGAGAAAGCGCGCGGGCTGCACCCGACACTGTCTGTGTGAGGCGGGTATATTGGTTCATCAAATGTGCTTCCCGAAGCTCTCTGAAAGTGTTCACCACCCCTAGGGCCATGAGCCGACTGTTGGAGGTGGAGATTGGGAGGTCGAGGGCACGTTTCATGATTTTTCGGAGGATCACCTCAAGGGTATCCTCCTCGTGCTTCCACAGGTGGAGGTAAGGAATCGAATACAGGATGCGACTGGTTACGAAGGCGTTTGCCAGCCGCAAGGCATCCTTACTTCGCAACCCCCCGCGTTTGTTAGACCCCCGGCGGACCATACGGCCCACCTGGTCCCCCACCTGGCGGAGCTTGGCTAGTGTTGTGTCAGGGCGTCTTTGGTGATGGATGAAGAGACCGAGTACTCTGATCTCTTTTGATTCATGAATTGGACCGCTCGCAAGCGACAGCGAAATTTGTGTACTGCATCTCCGAGAGGGGCGGAGATGCATAAACTGTGATTTCTGGGGGAAACATTGAAGACCACAGCGCCGGGCATAACGGTCCACTATGCTCGCCGCTGTTTGCAGGCAGGTTTCAATGTCGCCCACACTGCCCTGGCGTTGCCCATAAGGTGATGTCGTCGGCGTAGAGCGCGTGCTGCACGCATTCGACCTCAGCCAGCTGGGCCGGCAGACGCATCATGGCAATGTTAAAAAGCAGCGGGGAGAGAACTGCGCCCTGAGGTGTGCCCCGCGTGCCGAGCATAAATGCTCCGTGATCCTTGTCTTGTATTTTGATGTATGATTGTCGGTCTGTAAGGAATTGTCTTATATAATTGAACGTATTGCTGGCACAGTGTGTTTCACTTAGATGGGTCAGTATGACTTCGTGTGTGACGTTATCGAAAGCGCCTTTTAATCTAGGGCGAGTACAACCCGGTAATTGTGGGGGCGTTCGGATGGGTTGAGAATTTCTCTGTTAAGTTGGAGAAGGACATCCTGTGCGGATCTGTGTGGGCGAAATCCGAACATGCTGTCCGCGAAAGTGTGCCTGTGTTCAAGATACTCGGATAGCCGATCGCGCACCATAGTCTCCATTAGTTTGCCCACACAGGAGGTGAGAGAGATGGGGCGGAGGTTATCCGTGTCTATTGGTTTGCCAGCTTTGCCAGTTTGCCAGTTTGAAAGTCCCAAGTGCCGTTTTCCAATCGATGGGTAAGGCGGTTTCCCCTGTCCAGATTGCGTTAATGTATTCGAGTAGGCACTGGTACGTCGGCAGTTGCCGCGGTAGTCGATGGTAGCGGCGCACCAGTTGTCTCCGCCATCATCCGAAGCAGAAACATAGACACGGCTGAAGAGGTCGCAATAGCGCTCGCTTGCGTCGGAACGAAGGCTAGATTGATCTTTAGCGACAGTAAAACTGCTCTCAAGAATATCGGAAAAGGCAGGGTCTCGCAAGAAGCCGTCCGAATTCTAAAAGCTGCAGCTAAAATCGATCGCAAAATCACCCTAATTTGGGTCCCAGCACACACGTCCGTCCCCGGCAACAAGGCGGCCCATGATTTAGCCCGAGATCTCTACTTCCGGGCAAACGCGGAGCCGCCCGACTGCCAGGCGATGGACGAACGTTTGCAAACCTATAAAGAAAAAATCGAAAATTATAGATTAGGCAGACGTCTGATGCCGCCACCGGATCCCAGCTTAAATAATGAAGAGGCCATAGCCTGGCGACGATTACAAGCAGGAAAGTTCCCGAACCCTGTCTGGTTGTTTCACACCCAGATAGATGAGAGAAAAAATGATAAATGTAAAGCCTGCGAAGCGAGGGGGACCCTTGACCATATTTATTTATTTTATTTATTTATTAAACCCTCAGGGCCGGAGGCATTAAAGAGGGGAGTGGTTACAAACTATAACATAGAAAAAATACAGAAACAAGAACAGTGAGTGTTACAAAATTATTCTGCTATTCATACAATGTTAGCTAAAGCGTTACGGAAGTGTTGGTTATCAGTGATGTCGGTGATTTCAGCGGGAAGGTTCCATTCGCGTGAAGTACGAGGCACGAAAGACTGAAATGCAGACACAGTGTTAAATGTTTCAATTCCAACCTTGTAGCGATGATCGGTGCGGTGTGATATGTAGTGGGGAGGAGAAATGAGCGCGTTTCGTAGAGCGGAATGATGGTACAGTTTATGAAAAAGACTGAGACGAATAATTTTTCGGCGGCATGCTAAAGGTTGTAAGGAGAGGAACGATTTCATGCTGGTTACGCTTGCACCACGGTTAAAGTTAGACAAAATAAAACGAGCGGCATTATTTTGGACCAATTCAAGCGAAGTAATTAATTTATCGTGATGGGGATCCCATATAGCAGCTGCATATTCCAGTTTAGAACGAATTAGTGTTTTGTAAAGCAATAATTTAAGAGATGACGGAGTTTTCATGCAGTTTCGGCGTACGTAGCCCAACATGCGGTTAGCGTTGTTAATAACGTACTCGATATGGTGTGACCAGGTGAGGTCTGCAGAAATGTGGACACCCAAGTATTTGTATGTAGTAACAGACTCTAGGGGTACGTTATTTAGGTAGTATCTGAAGGGGGTGTTAGTGTGTCGGGATACTCTCATAACTTTACATTTTCCAATGTTTAGGTCCATGCGCCAAGCGTTGCACCAAGAAGAAATGTTACAAAGATCGCTCTGAAGAAGGTTAGCATCGTCAGGGGATTTTATTTCACAAAAAAAAACAATGCAATCGTCAGCGAACAGATGGATGTTAGATTGCACTTTGGAAGGAAGATCATTAATGTAGATGAGAAACAAAAGCGGTCCAATAACTGAGCCTTGAGGCACTCCCGAATAAACATCACTGAAAGGCGAATTATAATTGTTAGCGCAAACAAACTGAGATCGGTTAAGAAGGAAGTATTCAATCCATTTAGGAATATTAGGATCAATGTTGAACTGATTTAGTTTAAAAAGTAATAAGCGGCGACATACCTTGTCGAATGCTTTAGAGAAATCAAGGAAAATGCAATCAGCCTGTGATGCTTTGTCTAAGATAACATGAAGTTTGTT
>JAJIZL010028714.1:0-21715 GCA_023969395.1 Amblyomma maculatum
CTTGCGAGAAAGGCCCCCTAGCCCACGCAGAGGAAAGTAAAAAAGAGTAATCTTAGGAGATGAGTTTGCTACACGGCGAACTAACGAACGTCCTCCACCACCGACGACGAGTGAAGATGACGCAGTCGTTAAACCACCGCCCACCACGACGGCAATGCCGACGATAACACCGCCAAACTTCAAGTTGACACCGCTGCCCAGCGAAGTGACAACGGTATACCGGCCACGGTCCCAGCACATGGCGACGTAGGGATCGAACACCGAAGCCAATATGCAATACGACGACAAAAACTAGTGATCTCTAAGTTGCTGTCGGCAGTCGCAGGGTTACCGGCTTAGTGGATGCCGGAGCCGACTATTCTGTCATCAGTGGAGCGCTCGCCGTCCTGCTCAAGAATGTTACGACCACTTGGGATGGCCCGCTAATCCGTGCACTGATGGTAACCTTATTACGCCGTCGGGGCGATGCACCGCAATGGCTTCAGTAAAGGAACGTACCTACCCTAGCAGTTTCGTCGTCCTACAGCAATGCTCGCATAGCGTGTTCTTCGGCATCGATTTTCTGAACAAACATCGGATGACCTTCGCCCTCCGCTCAAAGCACATCCCTTTGATGCACAAAATCGCTCTAAACGTCATCGAAGGAGGCGTGACCGTGCCGCCCCAATCAAGTGTCGTCGCCTGCGTGGGCAACGCGAACATCGAAACCACCGAAGACATCGTCGATGGAAGCACCTAGTTGCTTTTAGAGCATGGACAGAGAGCCGCAAAAGTCGTCGCTAATTTCCTTCATGGACAAGCTGAAGTGCTGGTCACGAACTTCACCGAAGAATACCGACACCTGAATAAGGTCACGACGATCGCTTTCCTAAACGAGATATTGGACACCCGAGATACATTCGTTCTCCCCAGCCAACCTGAAGACGGTGCATCCCACCGAGCAAAGCAGCCAACGTTCGACATCAACGCAGAACTACCCCAAGGCAGACAAGACCGGATTCGTACTCTTCTTGAAAACTACAGCGAGTGCTTTTCTTCATACTCAAAAGTGCGGGAAACTTTTTTTCGAACAAATTCTCTTGCAACGTGGCACCCTGGACGTGCTTATCATGGTCAGAGGAACGGCATTTGTGGCAGCGCTGACACAAGCCTTCCTGGAATACAGTCATACAAGCCATTAACGAACAACTGCGTACTACCCCTAGAAAAATGCACATAAGGAGCGTCTCATCAAAATGATTGTGAAATGATTGCAACGTACGTCGACGCCTACCGCAAGACATGGGACGTCATTCTACCCTATAGGTATCTTCGCTTATGACACCGCCGTCTAGGAGACAACCAAGTCGATCCCGTTCAGTCTTGTGTACGGCAAGGAGCCCACGACGACGCTCGATGCAATGCTGCCACACGGAAACGACGAGGTGATCCTGGACGTCGCCGCCTACCTTCAACCTGCCGAGGAAGCCTGAAGACTTGCCCGAATGCGCATCAAAGATCAGCAACGAGCCGACGCCCGATACAAGCCTGAAGATTAAGTCTGGGTTGGACGCCGATTCGCCGCCGCGAACTGAGTAAAAAGCTTTCACATCGATACTTCGGACCGTGCAAGGTGCTTCGCCGACTAGGACATTTGAACTACGAGGTCGTTCCCGACGGCGCGACAGCATCTCAGCGGCCCCGAGCGCACCCAGAAATCGTTCCTGTTGTACGCCTTAAGAGCCATATTACGCGCGCTAAAGGCTACTAACCTTTACTTCCCAATGCTTATGTTAATTCATCTTTGTTTATTTTGAAACATCGAGGTGATGTTTTTTAAAAGGGGGGAGTAATGCTGCGAGCCATACAAAACTTTATTTCTCCTTTTTCTACAGCCGCTGGCATGCGGCCTTATCACTGCAATTCCAGCGCACGAATTGATTATATATTATTTGTTTTTATTCATTTTTTTTGTCGCGAGAAGTAACCTTGTCATTTTCTGTGTCACGCAAGATGCGTCAAGGTATATCTTGAATATTCCAGCCATTCGCGTGTGTTTCTACAATGTTCTAGGGTATGGTAGTAGCCGGTTGCTGTTTTATCTCTATCGTTCTTCATAGCTTTTAAATCGAGCGATGACGCGTGAACCGGGTATTCGTAGATCGACGATCGCCGAGCAGGCTTGGTGCTGTCGCCCTTCCAATTGCTTAGTTCTTTAGCGGGCCCTAGTCAACCCAATAAAGAGTTGTTTTCAGTGCCATAACGCCTCTTCGTTTTTGGTACATGACAATATTATCTGGCCAGTTGGCTTAGCGCCAGTCCCTTTCTTTGAAAATATTAATTATTGCCTGTTTACCCAATAGGGCACTGAAACTTCGAGCTCAGGCACGGTAAGCTTTTTGTGGTTTTGAAGGTTGTCCCCCAGCTGTGAATTCATTTCCTTGCCTTTGAAGCTTCTGTGCAATTAATACTGTATTTCAAATTTATAATTCTGATGTTATTACCTTCCCAGCTACTGTTATACGTTTGTGAGAATTATTTTGTAAGCACTTCTGTGTTTCTGCGCTTTCCGTCGGTGCTACGCGCTTCGGTGCGTAACAACGACCTCCTGCCGCTTTCCTCTACGAAGGGACTGAAATATTTCTAGGCACTGTAACCTCCTCTTTTTGAGCAGAAATTTCTTACAACTTTCATTCGACATTTTGCTTCTTTACTCCTGCAGTAAAAATTCCAAAACCACAAATGAATCACCGATCCAATGTCTAACATTGGAGTAACAATAAAATTGTAAATACATTGCCAGGCTATTTTTAAGCATCTTTCTTCGGCGCTGCTCGGTTACAAACATTTTCATTTTCTTGTTCTCCTCGATTCTTCACAGGCAACTGAAGAAAGCTCTAGACCGCTAAGCTGTTTTAATGGTGCAGGACAGCTCTTCTTGTTGACTATCAATAATGATTTCCTTTTTAATTTTATCGCGGTAAATATTCTATTCAGAATGTACTTTCGAAAGGAGTTATTCCTGCTCGATTGTAAGGGAAACGTTTTCTATAGGGTATGTAGCCACTTGGGATTTTAATTATATTTCACTTAATCGTCTGCAGCAATTTCCTTTGAGCTTTGTTTCCTTGGGCTATTGTTTATAGGGTACACAAACGACAGCTCAGTATATTTATCGTGCTTAGAACCTTCTTTCATTTTCGCTGAAAAACCCCAAAAATAATTTTCTGGCGCAAACTCAGTGGCATTTTTCATCACGTATGGCGATCAGATTATGCTACCTATATAGTAGGCATAATGTTTTTCATACAATCATTATTGCTAGTACTGTATTACACCTCGATTTAAATGTGCTGGTGGAGGTTTTGGTCTGAAAAACTAAAAGGAGAACATAATCCATTGTGAGCTCCTCGTATCAATGTGGACAGTATTTGTGCGGAAAAGGCAAACAATTCCTATACACTTTTCCTACTCGAAAGTAAAAAGAAAATGTTTGTTATTTGTTGTCACGTTCTCTTTTCATGCATAATTACAAGGCGCAACCACCCTAAACAATTTATTACTTAATTGCTTGGTCTTTTCATCTTAGGCTACTGGCACGACAAGCTCAGGCCCGGTAAGCTTCTTGTGAAGACGAATGAGTATGTTTTTCCTGCTCGAGACTTTCATTTTTTTTTTGTATCCTCATGCTATGAAAGCAGTGCAGTATAGATAAATACGTTCGTGGAACCTTTGCCAAATTTGGAAAAGATAGTGAAACGGTGGAAATATTTGGTGGTAACTTACCTTTTTCGCTTCTGCTGGCTTAATGCTACTCCTCTAATGCTTAAAATATTATTTGCTTTGGGGTTCTTTCATAGGGTACTGAAACGGCAAGCTCAGGCACGGTAAGCTTTCGGCGGTTGTGAAGGCGGTTCTTCTCCACCTTGCAACACCGTTTGATTTTCTTTGAAGCTTCTGTGGAGTTAATATTCGGTTCCGAAATCGTATTTTTGAGGTAACTGATACCCACTGCTATTCGATGTGTTTATGAGAGTTTTTTGCAAGTACTTCTATTCATCCGCTATTTTTCATTGTAGGAATGCCCTTTTTAGCGCTTACAACTTCCTTCCTGCAACTGCTTTCCTTTATAAACGAACTGTTATGTGTTTGCACATACACCTCTTCTCGTTATTGCAGAAACATTTTGAACCTTCCACTCAACATTCCGCATCTTTGCTTTCTGCAGTGCCCTTTTTCAACACACAGATGAATTTCTAAGACATCTTGTCAGCAGTGCAGTCGCGATAAATCGTACATATATGTTAGTAGTTACCTTTTGACACATCTCCCCTCGGCGCTACCTTACTACTGCAATTTTCATTTACTTGTTATCTATTATTCTTCATCGGCACCGGGAACGAGAAGCTCTGGCCTACTAAGCGCTTAGTGATTGTGCATGATAATCTTCTGTTGCTTACTACGTTATTTATTTGCTTCTTTGGCTACGCGGAGTGCATGTTGCATTCAGATCATCCATTTTGAAGGCACTTGTCATATTTATTTGTTAAGGTGTAGTGTTAGGAACGGATTTGTAGGAGTCGGTCTCCGGGATTCCTTTTTCGTTGGGCTTCTGCGCCGTTTTCCAATGAAAAATGCTGTGTTGCATTTTTCTTCATAGGGTACTGGAACAGCAAGCCCAGGCACGGTAAGCTTTTTGCGAAGGTGTTGGGTAATCTTATACAGCTCGAAACTCCTCTAAATTATGTTGAGCAACCTATGAATAGAATTCTCTCGCTTAAATTGTAGTTGAAAAACAGTTCTAATTTTCGTCTATGCTGAGTAATTTGTGTTGACTTTATTGTAGGCACCTATGTATTTGTTACACTTTTCATGGGTGGCCACTATTTTACACCTGGATTCAAGTTCTTTTCAAGCCCGTTTATTCATAAGCGAAAAGAAACAACATGTTCAGGCATTATAAGCTCCACGTGTCGGGGTAGACTGTACCTCGGTGGAAACAAATCTTTCTTGACATTTTGTCTACTTGTAGTGAGGACGACAGAGTAGGAACTACTCTTAGATACATTCTTTTCGAAGCTTTTTTTATGGTGGATGGTCCTACTTTCTTTAGTATTTCATTGCTTGCTGTTCCCTCATAGGCAACTGGTACTACAAGCTCAGGACCGGTAAGCTCCTTTTGATGAATTATGCTCCGCTTCTCAAGGTGGCAACTACCTTACGTTTCCTTGATGGCTCTCTGAAAAGATTGAAGTATTTATCAGTTATGTTCATTATCCCTTTCTGTTATTACTCAGTTGTGGTAGTGTGGTGGTGGGATATATTTCACGGTAACTTGCCCTTTTTGCGCTAGTTGGATTAAAGCCACTGCTTTGCTGTTTGAAAATATTCCTTTGTTTGGGTTTCGCTCATAGGGTACTGAAACGGCAAGCTCAGGAACGATAAGCTTTTTGTTGTTGTAAAAGCGGCCCTCCGGCTTTAAAACTTTGTTCATTTGTTTTTAATTTTCTGTGGAGTTAGCACTTGATTCCAGGTTTATAATTCTGACGCCACTTTTGTCATTTCCTTTGAAGCCTCTTTGTAATTAACACTTGATATCAGATTTATAATTCTGGCGCCACTGGCTTCCCGGCTATAGGGGTATGTTTATGAAAATTATTGTGTTGCCATTTCTGTGTTCCTGCATTTTCCCTGTACCGCTTTCCTACATAAAAGAACTGAATTATGTAAAGCCATAGCAACCTCCTGCTTTATCCCAAAATTTCTTGCAGCTTCCATTCGTCATTTTGCTTTTTGCTCCCGAATTTTAAATTCGGTAATCACAAATGAACTTCCAAGGCACTTTTCTGGCACTGCTGTCACGATACAATCATAAATGTATTCGTCAGTATATTTTTTGCACATCGGTCCTTGGATCTACTATGCTGCGTTTCTTTTAATTTCCTTGCTCTCCCTGATTCTGCATAGGCCACTCGAATAATAAGCTAAGGACCGGTAAGCCCTTTTGGAGGGTCCAGGACAGCTTCTTTTGCTCACTGCCAATATTATATCTCTTTTTGTTTTTGACAATAAAAGCTCTACCCAGAGGGCACTTTTCAAAGGCATTCTTCCTACTCGGTTGTAAGGGACATTTTTGATATATGGTTTAAAAGCACATGAGTTTCTACTTATTTTTCCATAATCACCTGCGGTGCGTTCCGCTGAGATTCTTTTCTTGCGCTTTTGTTCATAGGGTACTGAGACGGCAAGCTCAGGCACGGTAAGCTTTTTTCAGTAGAGATGACTATCCTTATCTAGTTTAAAACCCCCTTCAGTTTTAGCTAAGCGGTGTATGGAAAGACTATTCTGCCGCAAAATATGCTTCAAAGACATTTGTCGTCTATTATGGCAATCAAGTTATGCTGACTATATTCTAGGCAAATGCACATTAAACATAATTTTCTTTACTGGTGCTGCATTACTGCTCGATTTAAATTTACTGCTGGCGTTTTTATTTGTGTGAAAATTGAAAAGAGAAACTAACGCATGAGGACGTCCTCTTATCGGTGTAGACCGCATCTGTGTGGAACAAAAATACACTTTCTGAACGTTATTCCTAATCCGCGGTAAATATGAAAATGTATAACTTCTTCTTTGTGGAATTCTTGTTTTATGCCTAGTTACATGCAGATATCATCCTAACAAGTTTATTACTTCATTGCTTGGTCTTCTCTTGATAGGCTACTGGTACGACAAGCTCTGGCCCGGTAAGCTCCTTTTAGTGACGAGTGACGCCTGAATTATGCTTCTTTTTTTCGACGTCACTTTCTTTTCTTTGATAGTCATATGAAAAGTTCGCCGTATTTATAAATCATGTCAGTCCACTCTTCGGGATATTTGGCTATGATAGTGAAGCGGTGGGAATTATATACTGATAACTTGCCTTGTTTTGCTTCGATAGACTTAACGCTACTCCTATATTGTTTAAAAATATCCTTTCTTCGGGCTTCCTACATAGGGTACGGAAACGGCAAGCCCAGGCACGGTAAGCTTCCTCTGGTTCTGACGGCGGTTTTTCTCTAGCTTGTAAAATAATTTCTATTTCTTTGAAGCTTCTGTGACGATAGCATTCGTTTCGAAAATTACATTTCCAAGGTAATTGGCAACCCCAGCTACGGCAATGTGTTTATTGATTATGAGACCTATTTTGTAAGTACGTCTATGTTTCTAGCATTTTTTCATTCCAGCTATGCATGTCCTTGCGTTTAAAACTTCCTGCAGCTGCTTTCCTTTGTAAAAGCACAGTAATATTGGCGCGAACCATTAAAATGTCTATTGGTTCTTTTTTTTAACAGGCACCGGCCTTATTGCCTTATCACTGTGACTATAGCGCACGGATCAAATAAGCACTCTTTTTTTGGTCATGGTCAGTGTCGCCAGACACGGTTTTATCATTTCTTTCGTCGCGGGGGAGGGGCCGGGATATATATCTAGGATTCCAGTTACGCACGTGTGTTTCTACAATGTTCCAGGTTATGCTAGTCACCGTTTGCTGTTTTATCTTGATGTTTCTTCTCCGGGTTTAAATTTAGCGTTGACGACTGAAACGGACGTGTTCAGAGGGGGGGGGGGGGGGGGGAGGAGGCAGACATCCTTCTTCGCTATGTTGTTCAAGTGGCGGTAATGGACACAGAAGTGTCCCGTCTTTCTCCTTCATCAAAATGACTGGTGCCGCGCAGGGGCTCTGGTTTGTTCTCGATTCGGGGTGGGATCCTCGCTAACATTTTGACGGGTGTCAATAAACGTTATCTCTCTCTCTCTCTCTCTTTCGTTCCAAAGCGACTCAGACTATGTGAGACGCTGTATAAGAGGACTCCGAAAATTTAGACTACCTGGGGTTCTTTAACGTGCCCTGATATCCCACAGCACACGGGTGCCCCGCTTGTCGCCTTCATCGAAAAATGGCCGCCCAGGCCACGATTTTATCTCACGTACTTGGGGACAGTAGCCGAGTGCCCTGAAACTGCGCCACCCTGGCGGCGCGAAGGCTTCTTTGATGGCTGAATGGCTTGCTCCCGGATGGCCTGGCATTTTCGCGGCTACTGGGGATAGAGGCTTTGGGGTAGAGGTCGGTAGTGCTCGTCCGTTAGAAGGCGGTGCTTGGGATGTTGTGCTAGCCGCTCCTCCAGTGCTGACGAGAAGTTCCCGCTGTATTTTTGATGAAGGATGCGTATCTGTTCTTGTCTGCTTCGGGTTAGTGCTGGGTTGATCAGCCCAGGAGGTCTCATTATGGGTGGAGCGCCCGCTAGCGCATCAACGGCCGGCAACGCACCATCACCTGACGATACAACTTGTGAGGACGCAACGTAAAGTATAAGCCAATAGACCAAGTGTTAATTTTGGAAGCCGACTACGCGTCGCGGACTAAGTTAAATGCTCTTACGACTGTACATCGGCCCCTACAAAGGCCTATGACTCATCGGTCAACTTAAATACGAAGTCATCACATCTCAGCGGCGACATCACATGTTATTGTTGTAGCTGTAGGAAGAAGGAAGAGAAAATGCACGGGCTTGCTACTGGCTCTGTAGCTGAGCCACCTCCGCTGCCTTGTGCGGACAGGAGAGAAAATAGAGAAAAAAGGAAAACATAATAGGCAGAGAAAGACGCGCGCCGCAACAGCGGCCGTCGTCCACCCCAGAAGCAGTGGCGGGTGCAATGACGGCCTACAACAGATAAAATTCGGTGACTGGCTAGCCCCCACCGCAAGCGGTGTTGACCCACCATCCCAGCCTCGTAGGGCCACGAACTGCCACCCTTCACCACCTCAGCGTCTGAAGCCTTGTTATGCACGCTAAAGGCCCTATTTGTTTTATTTATGTTTACCTTTCCGTGTTTTTTTAAAAGCATCGATGCAATGCATTTTTCAGGGGAAGATAATTGCGCGAACAATTCAAATATCTACCTGTTTTTTTTAACAATGGCCGGCTTGTGGCCTTATCACTGTGATTGTTACGCACGGATTGATGACGTGATCTTTGTTTGCTCATGCTTGTTGTCCCGAAACGCGGCTTCATCCCTTGATTTATTGCTGGAAGATGCACCAAGAAGCATCTCGAACGATTTCAGCTGTGCGTGTCTGTTTCTACTGTGTTCAGTGATATGCTAGTCATGGTTTGCGGTTTTGCCTTAATGGTTTTTCGCAGGCTTTAAATTAAGCGCTGAAGAGTGAAACGCATTCTTTATTCGAGGGCTAGCTAGCACGTTTGCCGCTAACGCCACCCCCAAGTTCCTTAGTTCTCTTGCGGGCGCAAGTCAGCACAATAAAGAATTGATTCGAATGCTACACAAGACTTTTCGTTTGTGGCCTACGACATTGTCATCACCACGTGGCAATATCTTCAGGCAGCATAAACTCTTCGTACTAATGCAAAAATCTTTGAAGCTCGCTTTCAACATTTTGCATTTTTTCTTTTGTGGTCTAAAATTACAAGTCACAAATGAATTTCTAAAACTCCTTGCGAGCAGAACAGTCGCAAAAAATTGTAAATACATTTGTATGTGCTTTTTTTCGCACGTCTCTCCTCGGCGCTACTATGCTACTACATATTCATTTCCTTGGCCTCTGCTATTCTTCACAGTCTCTAGGAACGACAAGTTCAGACCTGCTAAGCGCTTAGTGATTGTGCATGATAAATTTCTGTTGCATACTACGTTATTTATTTGCTTCTTTGGTTACACGGAGTGCACGTTGAATTTAAATCATCCATTTGAAGGTACTTGTCATATTTGTTGGTAAGTTGTAGTGTTAGGAACTGATTTGTAGGAGTTGGTCTCGGCGATTCCTTTTTCCGTGGGGTTCTGCGGTGTTTTCCAATGCTGTCTCGCATTTTTCTTCATAGGGTACTGAAACAGCAAGCTCCGGCACGGTAAGCTTTTTGAGAAAGTGTTGGGTAATCTTATACAGCTTGGAACTCGTCTAAATCATATTGAGCAACCTATGAAGAGAATTCTCTCACGCAAATTGTAGTTGGAAAACAGTTCTAATTTTCATCTATGCTGAGTAATGCGTTGACTACATTGTAGGCACCTGTATATTTGATACCCCTTTCATGGGCGGCCACTATTTTACACCTCGATTCAAGTTCCTTTCAAGTACGTTTATCCATAAGCGAAAAAAAAAAACATGTTCAGCCATTGTAAGCTCCACGTGTCGGTGTAGAATGTACCTCGGTGGAAAACTATCTTTCTTGACATTTCGTCCACTTGTAGTGAGGATGACAGGGTAGGAATTACTCTTAGATACATTCTCTTTGAAGCTTTATTTATGGAAGACGGTGCAACTTTCTTTATTATTTTCATTGCTTGCTACCTCCTCATAGGCAACTGGTACTACAAGCTCAGGACCGGTAAGCTCCTTGTGATGAATTATGCTTCCCTTCTTAAGGTGGCAACGCTCATACGTTTTCTTGATGGTTCTCTGAAAAGACTGCAGTATCCATCTGTCACGCTCCTCAGACCTTTCCAATATTCGTTTGTGGTAGATTAGTGGTGGGAATTATTCCGTGGTAACTTCCATTTTTAGCGCTTCTTGGGTTAAAGCCCCTCCTTTACTGTTTGAAAATATTCCTTGCTTTGGGTTTCCCTCATAGGGCACTGAAACGACAAGCTCAGGCACGGTAAGCTTTTTGTTGTTGTAAAAGCTGGCCTCCAGCTTTGAAACTTCTTTGATTTCCTTTGAAGCTTCTGTGGAGTCACACATTATTTCAGACACATACTTCTGACGCCACTGCCTCCTTGGCTATGGAGATATGTTTATGAAAATTATTTCCTTGCATTCCTATGTTCCTGCATTTTTCTTTGGTGCCGTGCGCTTGGCTGGGTTAATTCCCTGCTGACGCTTTCCTTCATGAAAGAACTGAAATATGCCAAACTACAGCAACCACCAGCTTTGTGCAAAATCTCTTGCAGCTTCCATTCGTCACTTTGCTTTTTTGTTCTTGAAGTTTTAAGTGTGTAATCCCAAATGAATTTCCAATGCACCTTTCTGGCATTTCTGTTACGATACAATCATAAATATATTGGTGGGTACATTTGTTACACATTTTTCCTCGACTTTACTGTACCACGCTTCCTTTCATTCCCTTGTTCTTCCCGTTTCTTCATAGGCAACTGGAACAACAAGCTCAGGACCGGTAAGCCCTTTGTGAGGGTTTAGGATAGCTTCTCGTATTCACCGCCAATATAATTTTTTTTTGTTACTGACAGTATAAGCACTACTAAAAGAGCACTTTCCAAAAGAATTTTTCCTACTCGGTTTTAAGGGGAAATTTTGGTATATTGGTTTGAAGGTACTTGAGGCTTTACTTATTTCCCCATAATCATCTGCGGTATGTTCTGCTGAGATTCTTTTCTTGGGCTTTTGTTCATAGGGTACAGAAACAGCAAGCTCAGGCACGGTAAGCTTTTTTCAGCAAAGCTCACTATACTTTTCTAGGTTGGAACCGCCTTCAATTTCGGCTGAGCGGTCCATGGAAAGAATAGTTTGGCGCGAGCAAATTATGCTTCAAAGACATTTGTCGTACGCTATGGCTATCACGTTATGTTAACTATATTCTAGCCATATGCATTCTTCATACAATTGTCACTGCTAGTACTGTATTACAGCTCGATTTAAATTTGCTGCTGGCGTATTTATTTACGGAAAACTGAAACGAGAAACAAACGCATGAGGACGTCCTCTTATCGATGTGAGATAAAAGAATACTTTATGTACGTCCTCTTTTTTTGCGGTAAAAATGAAAATTTAGAACCTTTGCTTGGAAAATTCTTTTTTTATAACTATTTACATCGGGATATCATCCTAACAAGCTTATTACTTCATTGCTTGGTCTTCTCTTGATAGGGTACTTCATCCCCGCTGAGAATTGTGTGTTGACTTTATTGTAGCACCCGCATTTTTTTTTTTCGCACTATTCCTGGGTGGGAATACACTACATTTCTTTTTAAGTTGGTTTTTAGAGCGTTTATTCACAAGGGAACAGAAACAAGTTCCGGCATTGTAAGCTCTATGATTATGGACAACAGGCTTTTGACCTTTTTCCTTTTCAGCAGTGACGATGATAGGGTAGAGAGTACTGCTTGTACCTTCTGTATTGAAGAGTTCCTGATAGGGCTATGGGCCTACTTTATTATTTCCTTCCTTGCTCTTCTGTTCATAGGCTACAGGTACAACAAGCTCAGGACCGGTAAGCTCCTTGGTGCAACTAATGCTGCACTTCTCCAGACCGCAACTTCTATATGTTTTATTGATGGTTGTATGGAAAGATTATACTCCATCCATCACGTTCCTTATTTTTCCATACTGGGCTATGTTAGCGTGGTGGTGTAAATATTTTGCGTAAACTTGCTTATTTGTAAGTTGGTTTAACGCCGCTCCTTTATTGTTTGAATATATTTCCTTGTTTGGGTTTTCTTCATAGGGTACTGAAACGGCGAGCTCAGGCACGGTAAGCCTTTCGTGGTTTAAAAGGCTTTCCTCCATCTTTCAAAACTCCTTTCTTGTCATTTGAAGTCTCTGTGGTGTCGGTAGTCGATTCCAAATTTGAAATTATGCAGCCACTGCCCTCTCGGCTGTGGGCCATTATGAAATAAATATCTAAGAAATCTGCTGTGACTGTAATTTTCATGTTTCTATACGCTCCACTGGGTTTACAATGTCCTCCTACCGCTTGCCTTTATGAAGGCACTGAAATAAATCTAGGCACCGTAATCTCCTCCTTTTGTGCAGACAGTCCTTGCAGCTGTCATTCGACATTTCGCTTTGCGTTCCTGCCGTTTAAATTCTCTAATTCCTAATTAATTGCCAGAGCAGCCTTCTAAGATTGATTTTACAATACAATTGTAAATGTCTTCGTAGTATTTTTTACAAATATTTCTTCGGCGCTAATAAGCTACTTTCCTTTCCATTTGTTTGTTCTCTACTATTCTTCATAGGCTACTGGAACGACAAGCTCAGGCCCAGTAAGTTCTTTCTGAGGGTGGAGGACACTTCTCCTACTCACAACCAATAATATTTTCACTTTTAGTTGCTCACAGTACAAGCTCCACTTTGAAATTACTTTGTAAGGCGTTATTCCTACTCGGGTATGAAGACAACGTTTCGTATATAGGTTCTAAGCACTTGTGTCTTCAATGCTTTTTCTCTTGTCTGCGGCATTTTTCGTTGAGATTCGTTTATTGGGCTTTTCTTCATAGGGTACAGAAACAGCAAGCTCAGGCACGGTAAGCATTTTGCGAGGTTGTCTGCTATATTTATCTTGTATGGAACCTCCATTTGTTGTTTCTGAAGGCCCATCTCGAGAATGTTCTGACGCTAATTACGTTTCAAAGACATTTGTCGTATACAAAAGCGATCAGTTCATGTTAACGAATTTGTAGTTGAATGGATTGTTTTATTGTTTTCTTTCTTTTTACTGTATTGCACCTGCTGGCGCTTTTAGTTACAGACAACGGAAGCATGTAGCTCACGCAGTGTAATGTCCCCGTATCGGTGTAGAATTTCCTTCTGGCGCTTTAGTCATGGGCACCTGTCCAACTTTATTAATTACTCCATTGGCTGCTCTTCTGTTCATAGGCCACTGGTACGACAAGCTCAGGACCGGTAAGCTCCCTGTGATGACGTATGCTCTGCTTCTTCAGGTCGCCACTCATTTGCGTTATTTTTGTTGGTTGCATGAAAAAAATGCAGTATTCATCAGTAACATTCCTAATACCTTTCCGATTCTCGGCTATGGCACTGTAGTATTGGAAAATGTTTTTGGTTACTTTCCCTTTTTACTCCAGTTGGATTAACGCTTCTGTGTGGTTAAAATATATTTATTTCCATAGCGTTCCTTCATAGGGTACTGATACGGCAAGCTTAGGCACGGTAGGCTTTGTCTGGTTGTCAAGGCGGTTTTTTTCCAGCCTTCCACATTTTTCTTTATTGTTTCAATCTTCTGTGGGCTTAATAATCGGTTTCAAAATCATATTTCTAAGGCAATTTTCATCCACAGTTATGGCGATGTGTCTACAAAAATTATTTTTTAAGTACTTCTATTTATCAGGCATTTTTCGTTGGTGCTATGCGCTTCGTTGCGCTTACAACTTCCTTCATGCAGCTTTGTTCCGTTATCAATAACTGTGATGCGGTTACGCACGGTAAGCTAGTAAAAGTTCCAAGCACTCATGAATTTCCACATCTTACTAGCTGTGCAGTCGACACGTTAGAAGCGTAAACATATTTGTAGGTTCTTTTGTCGCCCATCTCCCCAGGCGCTAATATGTTAGAAAATATCCATTTGCTTGTTTTCTGCTATAAATCATAGACTACAGTAACGTCAAGCTCAGGCCCATTAAGCTCTTAGAGATGGTGAAGGATAATCTTGTGTTGCTTACTAACAATATTCATTTGCTTTTTTGGTTAGAAAGAGAGAATGGGGCATTTAGAAAATGCATTTCGAAGGTAATCATCATATCTGGTTGTTAAGGTGTCTTTGAAAATGAAGTTTAGGGGTTGTTCCTCATAATTACTTTTTTTAGATCTCGTGCGGCATAATCCAATGAACAATCCTTTCTTCGGTTCCTCTTCATAGGGTACTGAAACAGCAAGCTCAGGCACGGTAAGCTTTCTGGAAAGGTATTAGCTATTTTATTCCAGCTTGGACATACTGGAAATTCCGCTCACTAGCTTATGAAGAGAATGCACTGATGCATAATATAGTTCAAACATTATCATTTTTGGCTACACCGAGAAATTCGCTCTAAGTATAATGTAGGCACCTGAATTTTTCTTACACCTTTCATGAGTGGTACTAGACCACTTCGATTTTAGTTCAATTACGTCACGTTTATTCATAAGCGAACTGAAACAAGATAAGGTATTTTAGGCTCCTGATGTTGGTGTAGACTGCACTTTCTTAGAAAAAGGCTTTCTCGACATTTTGCCCGCTCGCTAGTGAGAATGACAGCATCGAGTGTACTTTCAGGTATCTTCTTTTTTGAAGCCTGTTTATTTGTGGGCTTCTGTCCTGTTTTATTTATTTATTACTTTATTGGTTACATTTCTGTTCATAGGCTACAGGCACGACAAGCTCAGGCCCGGTAAGCTCCCTGTGATGACGTATGCTGTGCTTCTCCAAGTCGCAACTCATGCGCGTTTTCTTTGTTGGTTGCATGAAAAGAAGGCAGTATTCATCAATCATTCCTAATATCGCTGCATTACTCGGCTATAGTGGTGTGGTGGGGGAAAATATTTGGTGGTAACTTACCCTTTTTGCGCCAGATGGATTAATGCTACTCTACGGCTGAAACTTATTTCTGTCCTTGGTGTTGCTTCATAGGGTACAGCGAGCTCAGGCACGGTAAGCTTTTTGGGGTTGTGGAGGCTGTTCTTCGCCAGCTTGCAAAAGCCTCCTTTCCTTTCAAACATTTGAGGAGTTGCTACTCGTTTCGAAATTTATATTTCTATGGCAATTGCCATCCCTTGTGTGGGCGATATGTTTATGAGAATCAGTTTGTAAGAACCGGCAGTTTTCAGTTATTATTGATTGAAGCTACGCACTTCTTTGCGTTCAAAACTTCCTGCTGCTGCTTCCCTTTATAAGGTAACTGAAAGATGTTAATGCATGACAACTTCAATACGCTTGTGTGGAAACGTTTTGTTGCTTACATTCCATAATTTGCTTTTATGCTTCTGTAGTCTTAATATACTAATCACAAATGTATTTCTAAGTCGCCTTGCCAACAGAATAATTGCGAGAAGAGCGTGAGTGTATTTGTACGCATTTTTGTCACATGAGTGTCCTTCGCGCTACTGTGCTACTTTCATTTTCGTTTGCTTGCTCTGCACTATTCTGAATAGGCGACTAGAATGACATCCTCGGGCTCGGTAATCTCCTCGTAATGATTCAGGAGAACATCTCTTACTCACCACCAATATCAATGGGTATTAAAACGGCAACCTCAGGAGCAGAAGCTTTCTTTGATTGTGAAGGCGGTTCTTCTCCAGCATGCAGCATCGTTTCCTTTTTTCTTCCAAACTTCTGTAGAGATAATATTCGATTCCAAAATCATATTTTTTAAAGCAATTGGAATCCATAGCTATGGAGATATGTTTACGAGAAGTAGTTTGTAAGTATTTCTTTTCCGGAATTTTCATTCGGGCTATGCGCTTCGTTGCGTTTAAAACTTCCTGCAACTGCTTTTCTTTGTGGTCTTGTGTTCATAGGCGACTGGTACGACGAGCTCAGGCCCGGTAAGCTCCCTTTTGAGACCGTATGAATATGCTTTTCCAGGTCGTTACTTCCATACATTTTTTGATGGTTTATGAAAATAATGCAACTTTTATCAACCGCTTTGCTAATACCGTTGCCATACTCACCTATTGTAGTGAGTTATTGGAAAATATTTTGTGGTAACTTGCCGTTTTATGCCAGGTTGATTAACGCTACACTACGGTTTAAATATATCTCTCTAATTGGTGTTTCTTCATAGGCTACTGAAACGGCGAGCCCAGGCACGGTAAGCATTTATTGGTTGTGAAGCTGTCCTTTCCTCTGTGGAATTATTATTCGGTTTCGAACTTAGACTTCTAAGGCAATTGTCATCCCCAGCTATTTAGATAAGTTTATGAGACCTAGTTTCCAAGATTGTGTATTCTTCCGGCATGTTTCATTAGAGCACACTCTTCTTTGCGCCTAATCGTTTCTGCTGCCGCTTCCCATAATAAGGGAACAAATATGTTAAGTAACGGTAACCTGCACATGTCTGTGTGGAAACTTTTTGCAGCTTTAATTCCATATTTTCCTTTCTTGCTTGTGTAGTCTGAACACTCTAGTAACAAATGAATTCGTAAGACACCTGTCAACAGCAATATTACGATCATACCTTAAGTATATTTGTACGCACTTTTGTTCGCATGACTATCTTCGTTGTTACCATGCTACTTTCATTTTCACCTGGTTGTTCTCTACCATTCTTCATAAGCGACTTGAACAACAAGCTCAGATCCGGTAAACCTCTTTGTAAAGGATTAGGGAGCCGCCGCTAGATTGCAAACAATATTTGTTGTTTTTTCTTATTTGCCCGCAGTGAATGCTTTACTGGGAAATAACAATGTAAAGGCATTTGTCATTCTCGGTGGCGAAGGCATATATTTCAGATCTGATTTGTAGGCACTTGTCTTTTCAAGGGCTGTTTCCCTTAAAGCATGCAAGCATTTTCCGTTGAGCTTCTTTTTTGGGTGGCTTTTATTTATAGGGTACTGAAACGGCAAGCTCAGGCACGGTAAGCTTCCTCGATGCTGTCGGCTATATTTATTCATTTGGAGCCTCGTTTCATCTTCGCTGTAACGCGTATCGATAGCATGTTCTGGCGCGAATCAGGTTTCATAGATTTTGTCACTTATCGTTGTTAACTCGATTGATCGATTGGTGTTTGTTGAGTACATTGTTGGATTAAGCATTTGCCTTATAATGCTTTTGAGCCACTACACTACAGAGGTATTTATTATTTCTTGATGGCGGTTTTATTTAAACGACAATGTCAGGCATTGTAAGCTCTTTTTTTACGTGCTGATTGCGTCTGTGCAAAAAAAGAAAAAGGCTTCCTAGTCATTTTGGCGATGGCGCCGCGCGCATTACTGGTATACACCATATTTCTTCACGCCTTTTTTCACGCTCAACTGTCCTACTTTTTTTTATTAATTTATTGTTTGCGATTCTCTTCAAAGGTTATTGACGTGATAAGCTTATGTGATGACATAGGCTGTGCTTCTCCAGCACGCAGCTTATATTCGTTTTCTTTGCTGGTTCTCTTTAAAAAAAAAAGAATGCATTATCAAAATTTGTTTCCGAGAAATTTTCTGTAATGGGCTATGACACTGTACTGGAGGAAAATATTTTAACGCAGCGGATACAATTCGTAGGCGACCAGCGATGAAACTAGTGCTGCGCTGAAACGTTCATTGTGCGCCCTCAAATGAATTAAGCAACACGGCCGCGTCCATAGAAGAAGTCTGAAGTCGAACGATGAATACCCGCTTCGATCCTGAGAGCTCAATTTAAAGCCAGCGAAGAAACACCCTGATCAAGGCTAAAACGTTTCCAGAACGAACCGGACACTTACGGATACAGACGCGAGGGGCTGGAATCATTCGACAACATCTCGCCGCATTTGCGTGACGAAGAAAAAGATAAAGCCGCATGTCCTGATACCGAGCTAAAAGAAAAAGAGCACGGAATTTCTCCGTCCGCTACAACTACGATAATGAGGCCACATTCCAGCGGATCTAGAAAACAACGCAGATAAGCTTTCAGTGATTTTCGACATTTTGCGGTACCTTGACTTCTTTCACAATAGTTGGCTAAATCTAGGCCTCTGCTGATTGAAAATGCTCGTTCCTTTGGGTTTTCTTCTCATGGTACTGAAACGGCGAGCTCAGGCACAGTAAGCATTAGGGTTTGGTTTGGTTTGGTTTGTGGGGTTTAACGTCCCAAAGCGACTCAGGCTATGAGAGACGCCGTAGTGGAGGACGGCAAAATTTTCGACCACCTGGGGTTCTTTAGCGTGCACAGCACACGGGCCCCTCCCTTTTCGCCTCCGGCGAAAAGCGGCCGCCGAGGCCGGGATTTGATCCCGCATCCTTGGGAACA
The DNA here is from genome assembly GCA_023969395.1 of Amblyomma maculatum. NCBI lineage: Eukaryota > Metazoa > Arthropoda > Arachnida > Ixodida > Ixodidae > Amblyomma > Amblyomma maculatum. The sequence continues at coordinate 18,654 of JAJIZL010028714.1, forward strand.
GTAGTCGAGCGCCATAACCACTGCGCCACCCCGGCGGGGCGCTTTTTTGGCATCTTATGGTTGTGAATGCGATCCTGCTACACGTTGCCAACTCATTTCTTTACTATGAAGCTTCTCTGGAGTTGATGCTCGTTTCATAAAATAAATTTCAAGGCACTAGCCATTCGCGATTATGGCAATGTGTTTATGACAAATATTTTCCAAGCACCTCTATTATTCCTGCATTCTACATTGATCTATGTGCTTGGTTGTGTCTGGAACTTCTTGATGGCGCTAGCATTTATAGAAGAGAAATATGCTCAGGCATGCGAAAGTTTAACTGCTTGTGTAGAAACATTTTGCAGCTTTAATACTTCTTTTCTTCGTTGCCTCTGCAGTGTAAATTCTCTAGTCGCAGGAAAATCTTCAAAATACCTTGGTATACAGAAACATTCGCAATAAGATAGTAAATATAACTGCCGGCACTCTTTGTTATCGGTCATTCTTGAGCGCTACGATGCTATCTTCTTTTCCTGTTTTTCTCTACTGTTCTGCATAGGCGACGGGAACGACAAGCTCAGGACCGGTAAGCTCCTTGTAGTGGTGTAGGATAAGCTTATCTTGATTCTAACATTATGCATTTCTCCTCTTCGCCGTTCCTTGGAATACATTTTTAATTAGTATTTATATTTCAAAGGCTATCTTATACTTCTTGGTTAGGTGCAGTGTTTGGAAATGAGTTGTAGACGTTGTTCTGCACAATCACGTTGTTGATTGGGCTTGTGAGGGATTTTCTGTTATAAATTGCTTCCTTGGTTCTTCTGCATAGGGTACTGAAACCGCAAGCTCAGGCACGGTAAGCTTTTTGGAATGGTGTTGGGCTGTTGGCTATTGTTATCCACCTTAGGCCTCCTCGAAATTCCGTTGAACCGCACAGAACAGAATGCTCTGGAGCAAAGTATAGTCAAGGACATTTGTCATTTCCTTCAACAGGCAACAATTTGTGTTAAGTATATTTTAGGGACATTCATTCTTTTTACAATTTTCATGGCCGCTACTGCACTGAACTTTGACTTAAATTTCTTTCTGGCGCATTTATTCATAGGAAAACTGAAACGGCAAGCTTACATATTGCAATCTCCTCGCAGTTACAATGCCTGAGCTTTCTTTTTGACAAGGCTTACTTGATATCTTGTCTATATACCAGTGAGCGTGACAGTGTAGAAAATGATTGTAGGCACCTTTTTTCTTGCCTTTTTATGATTCACGTGTCCTATATTCTTTATTACTACATTGCGTCGTCTTGACAAACTCAGAGCACACAAACTCCATGTGATGACTCATGCCATGCATCCCAACTTCTAAAAATCTGTAGGTTTTATTTCTTTGTCCTACGGAAATAGTTCTGTATTCCTAAATCATGTTTCTGAGACTGTTGCCATACTGGGATGTTATGTAGCGTTGAAACTCTTTGGTGGTAACTTCTACCACTTGGTCTGGCGATACTCCTTTACTGTTTTGAAACATTCCTAGCTTTGGGTTTGCTTCATAGAGTGCTGAGACGGCGAGCTCAGGCGCAGAAATGTTTTGGCAAGTGTTCATGCTGATCTTCTATAGCTAACAAATTTCTTACCCTCTATTGAAGCTCTTGTGGAGTTATTGCTGTATTCAAAAATAATATTTCTAAGCCTAACGCCATCCCCGACATGACGATATGGTTATGGCAAATATTTTAAGGACTTATAGTGTTCGTGGATTTGTTATTGCAGATATGTACTTCGTTGTGTTTGGAATTTCCTACAGCCGCTTTATTTATATAGAATTGAAATATATTCGGCCACGGTAACCTCTTCCTCGTTGTGACTCTGATTTATTTGTTGTCTAAATTTTGTGGTGTAAGTTATGTTGTCCCAAAACAGTTTCTAAGACATCATGACACAGTAAATTTTGATAAAACTGTGGATTATATTTGTGTGGACAGTTTCACCCTTCCTTCATCGGCGTTACAACCTGCCTTCATTTGTTTGCCCTCCACGTTTCTTCATAGGCGACTGGAACGACAAGCTCAGGCACGGTAAGGTCGTTGTGATGGCCTAGGATAATCGTCTCTTTCTTACAGACAATAATCATCTCTTATTTACTCACTGTGAATTATTTCTTCGGAAATTTTCATTGTAAGGTATCCTTCATACTCATATGTGCAGGTACAGTTTTCGGATATGATTTGTACGCACGTTTCCTTTCCATTACTTCTTTTCTGAAGGCGTCTCACGTTTTTTCGTTGAGATTCATTTCTTTGGATTTTGTTCGTATTCTTACCGAAACAGAATGTTCAGTCACTGCAAGCATTTCTTAATCTATCTGCAATACTTTTCAAGCATGGAACCTGTTTTGCTTTTCGGTGAACCACCTATCGAGAGATCACTTTGGCGCAAAGTATGATTCAATGACTGTTTCATGTACTTAGGCGTAGGCGTATTCATTTTCTTTAAAACTTTGTTATTGGTGGACTGCACTTTGATTTAAGATCCTTGCTGACGCTTTTATATATAGAAAACCGAAACGACAAGTTTAGGCTTTGTAAGCTCCTAGTTTTGGTTTAGGTCATCTCTCTGACAAAAGCATTTCTAGACATTTGCCTACTAAGCAGCGAGGATGCGAGCATGCATTATACTTGTTGGCCACTCCTCTGTGACTATCCTTTTACCTTCATAATCTACAGGTGCAACGAGCTCAGGCCCGTTAAGCTCCTTTTGATGACGTACGCTATGCCTCAGCATCTCGGAACTTCCATTCGTTTCTTTTGGTTGCCTCAATGAAAATAATGCAAGAATTCTAAAATTGTTTCTGAGCTCCTTCCCGTATTCAGCGTTGATAATATAGTGAAAGAAGTATACGGCAAATCCTATCTGGCGACGTGCACGAGTGCGATGTCAGCGCACGGTAAAGATCCCCAGGTGGTCGAAATTACTCCGTAGCCCTCCACTACGGCTCCTCTTTCTCTCTTTCCACTTTCATTCCCACCCTCCTCCCTTCCCTTACGGCGCGGTTCGGGTGTCCACTTGCTCTGTGGACACCCGAAC
>JAJIZL010028714.1:21815-44586 GCA_023969395.1 Amblyomma maculatum
CCCCCCCGCTCTCCCCACCAGCTGGATGGTCCGGTGCTTTGTCCAGTTGCAACGGCCAGCGGTCAGTATGGAGATGCGTGGAGGAACCAATACTATGGGGTTGCAAATTCTCTGGGAGTTGTCAATGTACTCCCCGCAGCATCGTGAGCGTGCCGCCGCCCACGTAGCTTGTTGCCTGCCACGGGGCAGGTCCGGAGAGGTCCTGACTGGGCACGTGGAATCCGGTTAAAAGAGGAACAAATTCAAAAGCCCCTTGGTGCGATAAAGCATCTCCCAGCCGCAGACGCGTTGGTTTTCGTTGCCGAGGTGAACGGGTCCTCGCGAGGCCGCTGCTGGGGAGAAAAAAACTCAGGATGTATAGTGCTAAAGCATATTGTGCCGATACTAAAGCACTTGGGCCTTTCATAGCATCACAATGAAAATGCACAACTACTCAAGTAAGCTAGACCCGTGATGATACGAGTCACTTGGCTGGCCAAGGGAAAATCCAACCGGCTGTCAAGGGAACGGCAGTTTAGCCAGCGTAGTAGGCGAGGAACCACGGCGTGCTGGCTCATATGCTCGCCCGCAAGGGGAAGTGAAGACCCCTTGCGAGGAACCGAATCGGTACTGTTGACCAAGGGAAATCTCAGCCGGCTGTCAAGGGAAAGATGGCGCTGCTCACGTAGTACGAGAGGAACTATGGCTCGCTGCCTTGGACCTCCTCCAGAGGGAAACCCCTTGCAGAAACAAGGTCGGGTGTGCTGGTCAAGGAAACGCCCAGCCAGCCACCTAAAGGTCGCTCTGTCTGCCTAGGGCGTAAGGAACGCTTCTTGCTGACTAAGACTTGAGGCAAGAGGTTCGAGACCCCTTGGTCCGGGGCGGTAGTGCTGGCCGAGGGGTCTGTGTCTGTGTTTTGAAGTGCGCTGTTTTGGTTTCCAAAGGAAGCCCAGTACGGTGTAGCTGCTTGCGTAGTACGAAAGGAACCGCTCCTCGCTGACTCAGGGCCAAAAAGGGGTGTGGTGACCTCTTATTACGGCTCCTCTTTGGGTGGGCGCACGAGTACTGGGCGGGCACAGGTAGACCTGTCGAACCTGGATGGGGCCAGGTATCTCAACCTGGCCAGTAGCCGTCTAACATGCTATGTTAGAGAGAGCACGGTGAATGGAAACCATTGAGGGTCTACAACAGAGAAGGGAGCTTGGGCACCGCTTCCAAGTACTTTGGAGTAGAGCTGAAAGAACTATAGCACGGCGAAGTTCGCCTCTCTAGTAGCCTTATAGTGCAGTCGGGGTGTAGGAATCTGACTTAGGAATGTGGAACCGCAAAGTGGCCCAGCAACCTGTCTCTGGTAGCGGAGGCCCGGCGAACGTAATTTGGTTTAAGACTACGTTTGAAGGCCGAGGGCCGTGTATTTCGCCTAAGGCGAGTGCTCGCCCTCTACTGAGGCAGCAGCAACTCGACACGATCAGGAGCATTCGAGAAAACCTAAGCTACACCTATCCCTCCTCAACTTCCATAACCCCTACCCTACATACCACTTGCCTTTTCTAAGTCCTATTCCGTCCTTCTACTTCCAAGGGGAGATTACGGGAATCTCCCTGGGTCCGCTCTCCGGCTGTGGGCCGCTATTTAGAACTCCCAACGTTTTTTGGAGTCTTCGGGTTCTTTAGCCTACGGGTGCGAAGCACGGACCAATCTTGTCCTTTGGGACCAATTCATTTATGTTCGGTAGGATTGAACCTGTTATACCTAGTGGCACGGGAAGAGGCATATTATTCAACTTTTCGTTTGGTCACCTCACCATATTTTATGTAGGTGGATGGGAGCCTGTTATATCTAGTGGCACGGGCAGAAGCATATTTTTCTACTTTACTTTTGGTCGCCTCATCATATTTGATGTAGGTGGATGGAAGTGTACTACAGAAAGTTTCTTTTCTGAGCCTGTTGCCGTGGCACACTGCTCTACTTTTCAAAAAAATTGCTTGCTTTCGGGTTCCGTCATAGGGCACTGAAACGGTGAGCTCGGGCACATTAAGCTTTTTCTGATTGTGAAGGCTGTCCTTTTCCACCTTGCAAACACTTTTCATCCTTTAGAAGATTCGCTTGAGTAACTGCTTGATTTGTAAATATATTTCTATGGAAATTTCCTTCCTTGGCTATACCAATATGCTTATGAGAGATATTTTGTAGACACTTTCATTCTTCTTGCATTTTGCTTTGGTGTTATGAGCTTTGTTACGTTTTAATGTTTTTCCTGGGTCTTTTTTATAGAGAATTGCAATATGTTCAGCCATCGTAACCTCTTGCTCTTTCTGTAGAAAAAAATGGTTTTGCAGTTTCTATTCGGGATTTTTCACTTTTGCTTCTGTAGTTTAAATTTAATTGTCCCAAACGAATTCTAAGACACCTTACCCAGCCTTATATGACGGCAAAACATAAATATATTTAAGGCACTTTTTTTCTCACGTTTTTCCTCAGTGGTACTAGGCCGCGTTCCTTTTCATTTGCTTGCTGTCTACTATTCTTCACAGGCTACTGGAACGACAAGCTCAGGACCGGTAAGCTCTTTGTGATGGTTTAGGGTAAGGTTCTCTTGCATTTTACCATCGTTAATTTACTTATTTTTTTTCGTTCCACTGATTGAATGCTCTATTCAAAAATAACACTTCAAAGACAATTGTCGTGCTCTTTTTAGGGTATATTGTTTGGAAATTATTCTTACACTTTGGTCTGCTTATTTATTTCCTTCGTGGAGCTTCTGCCGCAATTTCCATTAATAATTCTTGTATTTGGCTTTCTTGCATAGGGTACTGAAACAGCAAGCTCGGGCACGGTACGTTTTTTTGCAAAGCCGCCTGCTATTTTGGTACAGCTTGGACATCCTTAAAGTTCCCCTGAGTAGCCTATGAAGAGAATGCCGTGAGCAAGTTGTACTTCAAAACATTTGTAATTTTCGACAACAGCTATCGGTTGGTGTTAACTATACTCTAGGTACCTGCATTTTCGTTGCAATATTTATGGGTACTAATGCACTACACCTCAAATTGTATTTATACATTGGAGGACTGAAAGGACCAGCTCAGGCATTCTAAGGTCCCTGTGTCACTCTGAAATGTTTCTCGATGGATGAAAGACTCTCTTAATATTTTCCTCTATTTGAGTCGACAGTGAGGGTGAAAACGTTGAAATTACTTGTAGGCCCGTTCTTTTTGCAGTCATTTTTCGATGGCTAAACTGTTGTACATTTTTATTACTTCGTTGATAAATCTTGTCTTTATACGGTACTGCTAGGACAAGCTCACAACCGTAGGCTCTTTTTCAACGTAGCCCTGCTTCTCCAGTTTGTTACTTGTATTCATTTTCTTTGCTAGTCTTATGAAAAAGATGCAGTATCCATAAATCACATTTCCAAGAACTTCACCACATTCGAATATGATAGCGCAGAAGGGGGAAATATTTTGTGGTCATTTTCCTTCTCTGCGCTCGGGGCTTAGCGCTAGTCCTCCACTATTGAAAATTATTCCTTGCTTTCGGTTTCCTTCATAGGGCACTGAAACAGCAAGTTCAGGCACGGTAAGATTTTGTGGTTGTTAAGGCTGCCCTTCTCCACATTCACTACTCCTTTCGCTTGCATTGAAGCTTCTGTACAGTATATTCTTAATTCTGAAATTATGTTTTTAATGCAATGGTCCTTATGCGAAATCCCTGTCATCTGCCCTACCTCAGCGAACCGCGCAACGTAAAGCCTTGTTGAATGCTTGATTGTGTTGGTTCCTCTGCTGCGGCTAGTGCCGTTGTACTGTTTTATGCTGCGGTTTTCGTGCTGCGTATTAGCACTCAAAGCAAACCATGAAGAAAGAATTGATTATGAGTTGGCCCACGCTGACTACATTCCCATTTTACTCCGAAAAGCGACACTGAGCTGCCAAAACTTCTCTAGGACACCAACATCAGGGCAGCTAGCGACGGCAAAACCCTCGTTGCCACTTCTTAATTTGTCTCACTTCTCTGGCGCATTATTAAATACACTGCCGAAACAGGCTGCGTAAGCAGCGTAGCAGACTCAACGTGCTAGGGCGCTCTGCGCTCGCTCTCGATCTTAGGTGTTGCCTTATAGATTGCGCGAATCTGTTTACGCAAAAACGATTGATATATTTAAAAACAATTTAAGTTCGGTGACCAATAAATACTGCGCTGCGGTAGATATAAGTATAACTAAAGAGAGCACACTATAGTGTGTTCTCATGCTCTCTCTAGACAGCGGCTCAGCGTTTCAACAACCATGCAGCAGGTCACCTATTGTATACGTTATTGACTATAACTCACAACAGCGTGAATTTGCCCGCGAAACGCAATCGGTAAACGACGTGAATTGACACACTTTCATCCTCCTCAGATATGTAGCTCCTGTCGCCGTGACATTGCGGTTCCCTTTCGTGAAATTCGGTACATTATCAGACACTGCTGCCTCCGTGGTCACAACATAGATGTCTGTCTTATACCCATGCATAATGCTTAGCAGCGTAGTCATTTACTACTCCAATGCTGTAATTGTTCTTTTTATTCCCTTTAATCTTGACAAAGTTGCAGTTTACCAATCTCTTTTACGTTGTTTATGTCATGGATGGGTTCAGTAGCGAGACAGGCATCATCCACTGTGGCCTACACAGGAGTCTGTACCAGTTTATAATATGTGAGAAAGGTTCGTTTTTGCTTTTCAATACCTGGGAAGGTTAGAGGATTCTTTGGTGGTTTTCATTGATTCTGAATATTTTTAATGCAAAAACTCATAGCACTGTATTTTCATGCAATATTCAAAACTAGTATTATTATTCGCGAAATCATTTTCTGAAAAGGTAGCGAGCACCTATGGGCTGTCCTATATTCAAGGGCGGCTTTCTTTTTCTGGATGCAAAACATACCTTGCAAAGTGCACATTTATTGGACATGCACCGAATTGATAGCTCAACGAATACATATATCGTAATTGCGGAGTTGTGATGCATGACGCTTTTTGCACATATTGCAAAACAACAAACACTGTTTGACGGACGCAATTTAATCAAGATTCAGATTGCACCCAGTATAAAAGGCAAAACACCTGTAATGCACATATATTTACAGAGTACAAAGAGAATTTATTGTGTACATTCATACATAAAAACCAAGGCGTCCGTGTGCTGTGCGATGTCAGCGCACGTTAAAGAACCCCAGGTGGTCGAAATTTCCAGAGTCCTCCACTACGGCCTCTCTCATAGCCTGAGTTGCTTTGGGACGTTAAACCCCACAAACCAACCAACCATACATAAAAACGCACATCACTCACAGGCCAAAGCGGGATACAAAACACCATTTACACTTAAGAGATGTTGATTGCAACTCCAAATACATGCTAATATACACACTGTCCAACACTATATCAAACAGGAATATACAAGCTGCGGGTCCGTACTGCACAATGACCATTGCACTAATGCCAAGCTAGAAAGCACCCATCATGCACGTATTAAGACTTCAACATCCCTCTCAAAAAAAGGAAAACAAAGCAGCGGGGATGTTCACACAGGTCAGAACGTCATTACAACAAACATCAGACGACACTTGATTACTCAATACAGCAGTGCCGGCATGGCCAGACCATCCGGACGACCAACAAAGAGATGTGTACGTATGCCAGCGCTGCAGGAACCACGCCTGCCCATCTGTTTCCAGCCGCTCAGACAGGTACTTCCAGAGCAGGAGACGGATATTTCGCAGCGCTGGATTCATTGTGCGTGCCAGTTGCCTGCGTACTTTCGCCAGGCTGCGGCGACGACACAAAATAAACATGACACAACACACAACCAGGCGCACAAACACGCCTCACGGGTGACGAACGTCTTGCCCGTAGTGTACAGAAAACATACGCCTCCCAAGGCGCCACATGACTCGCGCCACTGAGCAGTCAAACACTACATGGTAGATTGTTTATCTTGTCTCTTGTTCTTGTTACCGGCTCTGCTGCCTTCTTCCAAAATATGTGTGACCAACTAGCTTATCGTTAGACTCTATTATTAAGGTTGTTTCCGTCTTGCCGCAGTTGGGACAGCTGTCGTTAGGCACAACACCCCAAGAAGCTAGGCGCTGACGAGTGGGTAGAACTCCCCAGCGCCGCCGCCAATCAAAGTCTCTGACATGGGGGGGGGGGGGGGGGGGGGGGGGGGCAGGCTGCTGACTACCGAAGGCCTCCATGTATTATTTGATGTGCTCCGCTGATCGTCCGGGCTGAGTCGCAAGCTGGCGACCATCTTACTAACTATACCATCGGTGGAACCGCATCTATGTCCACCTCGGGTAGGTCGGCGTTTAGGGCCTGCCTGAAACCTGCTGCCACGCGATAGAACGGGTGTGGCCTTTCGGCTTGCTGGCCACTATGTCGATCCGCGTTGAAATCTCGACTAACTGTGCTCATCCAGTAGAGTACGTGCGATCGTCCCGGATACCAATCACTATCTAGTAGTGTCGTAACTAACTTAGCCATGAGGAATCGAAACTTGTTGATGCAAGGCAGCCTGAGCCCACCTCTGCTATTCGGTAGATGCAGGAGGTGGCACGCGACGAGAGCCGTCCCATCATCCCACGCGAACGAGCCTATCAAAAACGAGAGACAGCCAGCCGTGCGGCGCGGCAAGACGGCCACTCGAGCCACATGAAATGTGAATGCGCACGCCCAAGACTTTACTAGCGCGACCCTGTATTTGAGCGACAGCTCGAAGCCCTCAGCGTCAGCGAGCATTCGGGTTGAGCGTAAAACAGCTTCGTCCCACGCGCGAGTCGATACTCCGCTTGGTTCAAATAGTACTCCAAGTACGTGGACCGCGTCCACGAAAGGGACCTCGGCTGGCAATGAACCCTGAAATAATCCAAATTGGAGCGCGTGACTTTTCGCTGTGTTCAGCTGAGCTCCGACACGGTTGCGTACTCGGAAAACACTCCCAAGAAAATGCGGAAGCTATCAGCATACTGCAAGAAAAGGGAAATGTCATCCGCATACGCGGTGATGGCCACTGTATCCTGTCCAACAAGTGGAAAACCGCGAATGCGCCTGACAGCTTCACCTCTACGTAGAAGCGGATCAAGCGCAAGAATTAAGAGGGCCGGCGATAGCGGGCATCTCTGCTGAACTCCCCGTGAACCAGGAAATCTGCCTGCAATGCAAGCATTTAGTAGCTCACTTGTAAGATCCGCATAGAGCGAGCGGAAAAGGCGGGTAAATTTTTCGCACAGGCCAAAGGAGCGCAGCACAGCCAACAAATAGCTGTGCTCAGTGCTATCGAAGGCTTTGGCCTGACCTAGGGCGACGAAGACTCCCGCTAGGCCTTTAGCGCAAGCGTAACAGAATACATCTCTCGTTAGTGTTAGTGGAGCAAACACTAGCAAACGAGCTTATCAGGTCCTGCAAGTGGACCCGTAGCCTCTGATTAAGAATCGTGGCCACCATCTTGTAGTCAGTATTGAGGAGGGTTATTGGTCGCCACGATGATGGACTCGCTGTGGTCAGACCCTTCTTTGGGAGCAACACAATGCGTACAGAGCTAAATGAGGGTTGTTTAGTCCCGTTTTTCAGAAACGTATTGACAACCTGGAGCAAGAGAGGACCGAGGATGTCATAAAAAGGTTAGTAGAAATCCGTCAGCAGGCCACCAGGGCCTGGCGAACTGGAACTGTTCATGGCACTTAATGCACTCCGAACCTCCTCCAAAGTTCCTGGCAAGCAAAGTGCCCTATTCGAGTCAGCAGGAAGCTGTGGAAGGGGCCTACAGAAAGACCCGACAGATTCCTCGTAGTCCTCGCATTGGTCAAGAACTTGGGATGTAAAAAGTCGTGCTGAAAGTGCTTTTGATCTCGGCACGATTGCAAGATGTGGAGCCGTCCTTACGAGCGACAGATTCTACACGAGTGCGACGGTCGCTGCGCTGGCTTCAACCTCTCGCGTATCCGAGATCGGCGCTACCTTAGAGCGACAGATTGTACGCTCGTGCGGTGAGTGACGCGCGCGAGCTATTCTCCAAAGCTTGGTGGTACCGAACGCCGAGTGTGTCGAGGTACTCGCCCATAGCGAAAGTAAGCTTTCGTCCGTCGTTAACTTCCGCATATGCCGGAGAATTTCGTTTAGCGCTGTGGTGATACGAACGCACCGTGCTTTGCCCGCGCGTGCAAAAATCTATCGGCACTGTATCTTAAATGCATCCCACACCACAGATGTCACCGAAGTCATAACCGCGATTGCTGAATTGAAGTCTGCGTTGATTTCTCTCAGACACCTTCATCGTACAGTACTGATGCGTCTATCCGCCACATCAGGAGACTGTTGGAGCGGCCAGGCGCTGCTTGCAGCCCTACAAGGACAGACAACTGATCGCTCATATTGCGAGAACCTGCAGGACATGGCAACACGTCACACCTTAGAAGGAAGGGTGTCATGGCGAAGATGATGTACACCCGGTCGAGATGGGTCGCACTTTGCCTTGTCAGATGGAGGGGACGGTGCACTGGGTGCAGCCCTCCTGTGAGGTTACAAACCTCAACCAACAATCATCATCATCCTACGGCAACCCCGGGCAAGCCCCCCCCCCCCACCACAGGGTTGTAGGGAGGTTTTTGTTTCGGGGAGCGGGCGTTATCCCAGCCAAGGGGCTCATGCAATCTGGATTAGCTTCGCCGGGACGGGTTCGCAGTGCCAATGCACCACCCACGCATCGCCCCGGCGGATCGAAGCCTGACGCGAGCAAGACTCCTAATAGTTGACCTCTATTCTTCGATTCTCTTCCCTGAATATAATCATTGGGTGTCCCCATTCTTCACAAAATTTCTTTGCGCCAAGGTGCCGTATTTCTCGCTGAAGGTGGAACCAAAGCTCCTTTCTGATCGTATTCTTCACTTCGAGGAGACAAGGCATCTTAGGGCTGAAGGCAGCGCGGCACCTCACTACCCATATTTGGTAGTTGATTTCTGCGAGTGCCAAGACGAGTTGTTTCCGTGGTTCACTGGGCACCGGATTGAGGTACCTCACCGTGCATTACGGGATGCCTGGAAGCTTGAACAAATCTCTCAGTCGATCGAGGAGCGCGGTTGGCAGGAGGCAATCATAAAAAATGTGCTCTGCGGTCTCTCGTACTCCACAGAATGGGCAGGTGTCGATTTGGCCTGATAGTCTTGGCACGAATGCTCGTCGGCGGATTGGAAGTATGCCTCGCGCGAATCGCCACATGAACGACGCACGACGCGCATCGAGGAAATGAGCAGTGATGAAACCCCACACGAGGCGCTCGGCGGGCATTAGTTCTTTCGATAGGTGTTTCGGAAGTGCCGGTGTCAGCAGGCCAAGTGCACTTTTAAGTTCAATACCGAGAGGGTCTTCGGCAGACTTTTCCCTTAGAAGCATCAGGTCTTCTACCGCCATGCGGTAAAAATCTAGCGGCGTCCCTGCACGAGGGCAGCTGTGTGATAGAGGCATTTGTGTGAAGGCAGTGAGCCTGGTTGAAAGGAAGAAGTTGGTGAGCATCCTTGTCAAAGGCATATCACATTCATCTGCGCGCGCTGTCCACCTAACATGCAATGCCCTAGTCAGAGCAGAGAGGTCAGGAATGCCGAGGCTCCCTTTGTATCTTGGCTGTTTCATGACGCATCTTCGGACTTTATCTGGAGCACCCTGCCATGGGAAGCGGAATATATGCTTCTCCAGAGTCTTCTTGGTGTCAGTGGGTCTGTCCATGATGCTTGCCGTGAAGCTTATCAAGGTGATGAGGAGGGTACGAATGATTGTTGCTTGCGTAGGGAGAGGGCATTTTAATGCTTTCAAATCTTGTATCCTCCTGATCACCTTCTCTTCCGTTTTTTCCCAGTTGCGCATGGAGGCGCCACTCGGTTCAAAGTAGAAGCCCAGCATCCTGGTTTAATGAACTGCTGGGATGTCTGCCACCATCGGGGTGCTGTTGTCCAGGTGCATAACAGAACTCTTCCGTTTATTTAGGCGCTTCCGCTTGCATTGCAGTAGTTGCCTGTAATTTGCAGAATCCGTTCAGCCGAGCGCGCATCCGGAACTATGAAGGCAATGTCGTCGGCATAGCAAAAAATTGGTGTGCTCGGTGAGCCAACTGGTAAATGAATTTTGCTTATGGAGGGGTCAGTGGCAAAGCGCTGCAGCAACGGCTCAATCGCTGTTGCGTACAGCAGTGGGGAGAGCGGGCACCCTTGTCTGACGCCCCGCGTGACCATGAAGGGAGTGGAAATCCTCCCCTGGATTATCACTGCAGAGCGCGGTTCTGCATACAATATTTGCACCATGCGCAAAAACCCCTTATCAATTTCTGCGTGCTGTAATTGGCTGAACAGGTATTAATGGTTGAGCCTGTCGAATGCTTTTTCTTGGTCGACAGAGAGCACGATGTCTTCTAATCTGCGGAACTTTAGCCAGGTGATGGTGTTGCTTAATGTGAGGCCATGAAGTTCGACTAATCGGCCAGGCACGCAGCACGCCTGATTTGGTCCAACGATTTTAGAAAGCTCTGGTGTCAAGCGCTGTACAAGGCATTTCGTCAGGATTTTGTAGTCAGTATTTAAAAGGGATATGGGTCTCCACGCCTTGAGATCCATGACCGTATTTTGGTCTTTACAGATGAGTGTCAGCAGGCCCTCGTTCATGCTAGCGCTGAGTTTTGCTTCCTCCAAGAGGGTATTAAGTAGGTTGGAGAATTGCACCTTCAGGAGCGGCCAGAAACGTTTGTAGAAAGCAGGAGGTAGGCCATCTGTCCCTGGACTTCTGTTCGGTTTCATAGACTTGAGAGCTGCAAACAGTTCTTCTTTAAGCCATGTTCCCTCCACATTTGATTTGTCTTGCAGGCGTTGGATGGTGAAGGAGCCCGCATCGCATGGTTCGGCGGTGTACAATTCCTTGTAAAAAAGGCGAGCCTTCTGCAACACGTCTTCCGGTGATGTTGTGATGACACCGGAGATGTGATCTTGGATTGCGGTGAGGGTGTCGCTTTTTGTTGCAAGGCGGCAGTGCAGCAGGTGGCGAGAGCACCACGCCTCGCACTCCCATCGTTCGGCGCGTGCCGTTGCGCGAAGTCTAGCCCACTGTTGGTTCAGCAACTGGTGTAGCTTCTTGCGGAGTGCGGCAAGTGCTGCTGCAATGCTGGGGCCTTGAGATAGTGGGGCCGAAAGAACAAGAATAGCGTCAGAGACGACGCGGATCTCTTCGCGTTCCTCGTGATCGTTTCTTTTTTCCCACTCCTGTAAGCATTCCCGCACCGCAATCAGCATTTCGTCCCACGTAGCGGCACTCATGGAGGGGATAGGCACTTTTTAGCTGTCGCAATGACATCTTTTTGCACGTCTTCGCTGTCAAGAAGGTGCGTGTTTAAGCTCCAGCGCCCCTTAGCGCTCGGTATGATGTCTACCGCGCAGATGCGCAGCACGAGGAGCTTGTGATCTCTGAGGGCAGTTGGGAAAACCCAAATTGATGGCAATGTGGACCGCATGTTGGCAGACACGTAAGCACGATCTGTGCGGCTCTCCAAGCCGCGTCCCGTCCAGGTCATACAGGCGCGGCCTGGTTGCAGTGCGCGCCAGCTGTCTTTTAAATCAAGTTCGTCCACTAAATCTCGGAGGGCCTGGGCGCTTCCTTGGTCACGGCCAAGGCGTCTGGGTGTGCCGCGCAGGGAGCGGCGGTCTTCCGCGTAAAGGGCGCAGTTGAAGTATCCCATGAGGATTGCACGGGCTGGACCAATTAGCTTTGCCTCAAGGCCTTCGAAAAATTCGCGCTTTCCGTATCGGCATGGGGCATAGATGTTCATGATGCGAATGCCGTTGTTGAGGTGAGTTAAAATGTAACGACCCGCGGTGTCCCGGTCATGACGCAAGATGGACAAACCGGTGTCCCTTAGGAAGACTAGCGTCACCCCCCTTATCCCTTTCTTCCAAAACTTCAATACGATCGGATGTTAGCTGGGCGTCGAAGTTGGCTATCTGTTCTTTCTTGTGAATATAAGTCTCTTGTAGGGCGAGGATGTCAAGGTTTTTACTTCGTGCGAGGCGGATGGTTTCTGCTTGTTTAGCAGTTTTGGTAAATCCTCGGACGTTCAAGGCAGCCAGGACAAGGGAAAATGGGTCGCACTGTGGCCCCTAATACAGGTTGTTTTTCTCCAAAAATAAAGCTTGAAGCCACATAAGAGCGCTGCACTGTTATGACTGCACAGTAGCAAACCTCCCATCTAATGCTAGGTGCGCTAAGCCTTGCTCAAAGCGATACTGCTCTGTGGATATTGCAAACTGCTCGACGGTTTCTCCACACGCTCTTGTTTATGCGCAACATTTTGTTATATTCCAATTTCTCTTCTTTGCTTGTGTGGTTTACATTCTGTAGTCGCAAATAAAAAAAAAACTGATTTATTTATAGGAAGGGAAAGGCGCGGTGACTGTCTCACTTGTGTTCTGCGGACACCGCAACCGCGCCGTAAGGAAAGGGAGAACGATGGGACTGAAAGTGGAAAGAGAGAAAGAGGAGCCGTAGTGGAGGGCTACGGAGTAATTTCGACCACCTGGGGATCTTTAACGTGCGCTGACATCGCACAGCACACGGACGCCTCTTCGTTTCGCCTCCATCGTAACGCAGCCGCCGAGGTCGGGTTCGAACCCGGGTACTCCGGAACAGTAGTCGGGCGTCTTACCACTGCGCCACCCCGGCGGGGCTGTAGTCGCAAATAAGTTTCTACCTGAACCGCGCCGTGAGGGAAGGGAGGAAGGTGGGAGTGAAAGTGAATAGAGACAAAAAGGAGCCGTAGTGGAGGGCTACGGATTAATTTCGACCACCTGGGGATCTTTAACGTGCGCTGACATCGCACAAAACACGAACGAAGAGGCATCTATATGCTGTGCGATGTCTGCGCACGTTAAAGATCCCCATGTGTCGAAATTACTGTGTAGCTCTCACTTTGGCTCCTCTTTCTCTCTATCCACTTTTACTCCTACCATCTTCTCTTCCCTCGCCCCGCCGGGGTGGTGCAGTGGTAAGACGCCCGACTACTGTGCCGGAGTACCCGGGTTCGAACCCGACCTCGACGGCTGCGTTTCGATGGAGGCGAAACGAAGAGGCGTCCGTGTGCTGTCCTAGGTCAACGCACGTTAAAGATCCCCAGATGGTCGAAATTACTCCGTAGCCCTTCACTACGGCTCCTCTTTCTCTCTTTCCACTTTAACTCCCACCTTCCTCCCTTCCCTTACGGTGCAGTTGAGGCGTCCACAGAAAACAAATCAGACAGTTACCGCGCCTTTCCCTTCCTATAAATCAATCAACACAATACGTGTAAGAGATACTGCGTCTTTCCTTTCCTATGAACCAATTATTATTATTATTATTTGTATTATTAAGACACTTTGCCAACAGTAGTAAATCGAATAAATCGTAGATATATTAGTGTAATAGTAGCCAAAATTTTCGCGCATCCTGCCTCAGTGCTACTAAGCTCATTTTCATTTCTTTGCTCTCCACTATTCTTCACAGGCAACTAGAATAACAAGCTCAGGCCCAGTAAGGTCGTTTGGATAGTGTGGGACGAGTTTCTCTTCCTTGCAAATAACGTTAATTTTCTTTCCTTGTTGCTCACAGTGAAAGTCTATTTATAAATTACAATTCAAAGGTGATTGTTATGCTCTGTTATTAAGGCGTATGCTTCGGATATTGAAGAAGCGTAGCTAGTTGGGCCTGTTGTTTCATGGTACGAAGGATAAACCAGCGGAAAAGACACGTTCACACTAGAAGTACACAGGATGAAGTTGTACCCAGCATCGATTACAGCATCGGGTACACAGCTTTGTCCTCTGTACTTCTAGTTGTGAACGTGTCTTTTCCGCTCGGTTATCCTCTGTTCGTTTTGGATATGGTTTCTAGTCAATTGTCTTATCAATAACTTTCTTCATAAAGGAGTCTTCGGCATTTTGTGAGATTTTTTCTTGAGCTTAATTTCACAGAGGACTGAAGCGGCAAGCGCAGGCGTTGTAAGCTGCTTGTGCTTCAGCAGATTGCATCTCTGGAAAAAAATACTTTCCAGACATTTTGCCTACTCGGCAGCGTAGACAAATGCTCAGACACCCCATTTTTGTCTCTTTCTTTTTTCACGCCTTTTCGATGGCGATGCTGTACTACTATCCTACTGCTACATTGCTTCCTCTTCTCTTCATAAACTACTGGCACAACAAGCTCAGTTCCGTGGCGCTAGATGTGATGCAGGAAGCTACACGTACCCACTTAGAGCCTTGAGTTACACACCTGCTGCTGGTTCAACGAAAAGATTGCAGTATTCAATATTGTTTCTGATCCCTTTGCGACACTCTGATATGACTGTGTAATCGAAGTAAATATACTTTGAGAACTTGCCTTTCTGTGCCAGCTGCTGTGTCACCACTCTCTCAAAATATTCCTCGCCATGGGTTCCTTTTATAGGGTACTGAAACGTCGAGCTCAGGCACTGAAATATTTTTCCTAGAGGATTGTTTGAGTAACTGCGTTATTCACAAATGTACTTCTAAGGCGATTGCTTCCTTTGGTTAGGGCGATATAGTTATGGGAATTCTTTTAGGCACCTGTATTTTTCCTTTATTTTTGAGTGCAGCTGTACGCTTCGTTAGGTTTAAAATGTCGTAGTTCGGCTTTTTTATAGATAACTATGTTCAGACACGAACTTCTTGCTCATTGTCCAGAATGTTTTTGCAGCTTCGATTTGGCATTTTTTTTTTTGCTTCTGACGTCTAAATTAACTCGTCATGAACGAATAAGACAAGTTGCCTAATCTGCAATCAGGCTGAAGGCGCAATTATATGTATAGGCAAATTTCTTCAAATCTATCGTCTTCGCGCTACTATATGCTACATTATTTTTATTTGCTTTCTCTCCACTATTGTTCATAGGCTACTGGAACTACAAGCTCAGGACCGGTAAGGTTGTTTTGCTGGTGTAGAATAAGATGCTCCTTCTTGATAAGTTTTCTTATTCTTTTTCGCACGAGAATGTTATATTCAGAATTACGATTTGAAAGAAAGTTATCATACTCGGCTGCTAAAGTGTACTAGTTCGAAATCTTTTGTCGGCATTGCTCTCCTTTATGCATTCTTCCTTGGGCTTGTGCGACCTTTTTCTTTGAAAATTCTTCTCGTGGGCTGTCCTTCATAGGGCACTGAAACAGGATGCTCGGGCACGATAAGCTTTTTGCAATCATCTTGTCTTCTGTTATCTATCTTGGACATCCTCGAATTTCGGCTTACACGTCTATGAAGAGAATGCTCTTGCGCAAATTGTACTTCCAAGCATGTGTCACTTGAGATTACTGCGATCAGTTTGTGTTAACTTAATTTAGGTACCTGAATTTTGCTACAATTTTCATGATTGCTAGTGCACTACTCCTCGGTTTAAATTTCGCGTTTATTGACAGGGCCAATAAGATGAAAGCTCTGGGATTGTAATCTCCTCGTGTGGGTGTAAAGTGTAACCCGTTGGGGAAGAGACACTCTTGCTTTTTTTCCTGCCCGTGTGGGTAGTCACAGTGACAGCCTCGAATTTATTTGTAGGCAGATGCTTTATTGAAGCCTTTTGCCCTACTCTCTAGATTACTAGGCAGATGCTTTATTCAAGCCTTTTGTCCTACTGTCTACATTACTTCACAATTTCATCTTCTATGCATAGGCTACTGGTACGACACGTTCAGGCCAGGTGTTCTCGTTGTAATAATGTATACTTCGCTCATCCAGCTCTCAACTTCTATTCATTTCTTTTTTTGGGGGGTCTATGAAAAAAAGACGCTATGCTTAAATCCTGTTTCAGATACCTTTGATGATAGTGATGTGGTTGTAAATATTTTATGGCAACTTATCTTTTTCCCCGCCGGTGGGCTTGGCGCTAATTTTCTAGTTTTTAATATATAATTACTTTGTGATTCCGTCTTAGAGTAATAAAAATGTGAGCTCGGACATGGTAAGCGTTTTGTAGTTGTGAAGGCGGTCCTTCGCCACAAAAGAAATTCCTTTCTTCTCATTAAAAAAATTCTGCAGTTAAAGTTCACTTCCACAAATATTTTTCTAATTTAATTGCCATCCCGAGGTATAAGGATATGTTTAATTCACATAATTTGTAAGCACTTTTATTCTTCCTCCATTTTGCATTAGAACCCGGCATAGTGGTCCTGTTAGGGCGTGTTAAAGAACCCCATGTGGTCGAATTTACCGGATCCCTCCAGTACAGAGTCCATCATAGCCTCAATCGCTTTCGGACGTATAACATTAGAAATCAAATCAAACCATATACATTGCAAATATGCGTTTTGATGAGTTTAAAAATTCCTGCATCGGCGTTACTTTATCCGTAACCAAAGTATATTTAAGCAAGAGAACCCACTCCTGTTCGCGCAGAAAATGTTTTAATCATCCTTCCCACATTGTACTTTTTTTTTTGTTTTGTTAGTGTAAATTCTCTTGTCACTAATGATTTCCTAAGATAGCGAGACAAAAGTACTATTCAATAAAATTGTAAATATAATTGTAGGCCCTTTTGTCACACATCGCTCTTTGGCGCTACTATGCTACATACTTTTGCACAATTGATCACAGGAAACTGGAACGAAAAGCTGAGGCTCTGTATGCTCTTTGTCTTGGTATAGGATAGTTTTCTCTTCCTTACAGACTATATTCATTCCCTTTCTTAGTTTCTCGCACTGAATGCTCTCTTTAGAATTTAAAATTCAATTGCAAAATTGCAAATACATGCTCGGATGTGAAAGTATATTTTCCGCATATGATATGCTGCCACGTGTTTCAGTTACGTCTTTTCCTTAGGTTGTCTGCGGCATTTTTCGTTAGTATTCTTTTGTTAGACTTTTTTTCATAGTACTGAAACTGCAAGCTCAGGCCCGGTAATCTTTTATCGAAGGTGCTGGCTATGCTTATCATGCTTGGATCCTCTTTTCATTTTCGCTTAACAACTCATGGAGAAGAATTCCCTAGCGCAAATTTTGTTTTTCAAAACTCTTTCAACATCTATTATAAAGAAATCAGGGCAGACGCCAGGCCGTCCCTAACTATTTTTCATTCCTCGATCCCACTGGCTGTCAATTATCCCAACATTTCGCTGATGCGATTGGTGAGAAGAGGCTAAGAAAAGACTTTTATGTATACTTTTTACATGCTGAAGTATATACAGGTCAAGAAGAGAGAACAGAGCTCACTTAGCTTACTGATCGCGCTTAAAATTTCAGTTTTTAAATATGGTTTCTTGTCCCCAGCTATGGAGCTAGAGGAAAAGAGTTTATGTTGGGCAGTCCAATCGGGGAGACACTTGCGAGCATTCAAGGTGCCGCCCACTGCCGACGACGGTACTGGATCCTCCTCGAATCCCTTCATATGGCGCGGATGAAGTACCTTGGTGGCGATGGCGATCTAGAGTTGACAAATGCCATCCGGGATTCCGAGAGGTCAGCCATTGGCAAGGGCCACTTTTACACGTTTCTTAATTCTTGGAATCTCACGAGCACTCCCGTTCGGCGAAAAGCTACAAGCTTTTGCTTTCTCAAAGAATAGGAAAGATTTTGTGAGGACATCCCGGCGATCGCCAGGCGGTTAGTTGAACATGAATGGGTGGCTTCCAGAATTGTTGGTCACCCGGCGAGGTGACTGACCGCCTTCGCACACAGCGACGATGTGGCCGCAGAACGTGGTGAAGATGTTGGCGCCGATACGGTGCTTGCGAGGATGATGCTCGCTTTCCTGGCTTAATTCCTGTCTTCGGCTGCTGGAGCCTCAGTTAGACCTCCCATCATAACAGCGCCCAAGTTTCAAACGTAATCTTTCTCCTTCTTGTTCCTCTTGCAGACGCATGCGCCAGTCTGCACCACCCTTCACGTCCTGATATGATACACATCTCGGACAGCTACTGAAATTCGAGGAAGGAATTTCATAGCAGCTGCACAAAAGTCTACACGGGCAGTTTTGACACCAACATGCGGAAGGGTTTCAACCGTGTTCATTTCAGATGCACTGGTCCTTCCTCCCTGTGCTTGTGAAACAGAGACGGCTTTATTGTGAAGCACGAAGAGCCGTTTTTACTCTTCTGGAAATGTGTGTACTGCGGAAACGCTTGGCACTTCACACGAGTCTGTCCTTGCTTCTGCTTAGTAATATCGGTGACGAGCTCTACAAGGTTGACTTCGGCCTCTTTCGTAGTCGGTACAGTTACCTCCATATCGATTAAAGTTGGCGCAGCGGTTTTGTGCTCTCGCGTATTCTGCTGGGAGAGTGCACTGCAGAACGCTTTGACGGAGCCAGTGTATACCCGCAGTCCGTTGGGCATTTCAGCGTGTCCAGTTACCGGCTTCAGGGGTTCTTTTGAGACGTTATCTTCTCTGCGATTAATAAGCAGTTCCTGTTCGTACGTTTTGCTCTTCAGCACGCTGAAAGATCTGATTCATTTGAATGGTCGCATTTCAAGTGCGTCTTCAATAGGAGGCTTAACGAGCTGCGCTCTTTCGTACTGTTTTGCGGTCGTAGGGTTTGCGGCCCGAGAGCACTCTTTCCTAAAAGTGGACCGAAGCGTCTTCCTGCCTTTGAACTTGTGTAAGTGGCTCAATGCTTTCCTTACACCGGGACGGCCCCGTCTGGATCAATTCCTGACTGCAGTCTGTAACTTCGAAAGATGTGTGGAACAGTACTGTGGCCGCTCTTCGTCTAATGCTGACATCTCATTGGGACCACCAATGTTAATTACTCAGATTAATGACTCTGCTTAATGTTTCGGATTATAGGGTTCCCTCTGATAATACTTTTGGAGTTGAGTCAAAAAAATAGATTACAGGAATTGGTCTGAAACCGGTGGCACCTACGACTTGCATCTCTTAGGCTTGACGGCATACTCCTAATTTAGATTGATCGTTGCTTTACTGAAAAGATTCTCAGGAATTTAAGAGGTTCTATGAAGAACACGCCGAAGAGGCTCTGTTGTTTATGTCTCCGGATCACTGTAAACCATCTTTCACGCCGGTAGATTGGGGCTCACTATGTTGAAAATCTCCATTGAAACTTTTCTCCTAAGCTTCCAATTTTTCAGAGAATGACTTCTTAATGGAAGCTTTGTTTTGTCAGCATGATCTGCGCTTTTTCTGACGTTGAGCTTCACTCCAGTTGGAAAAAGGCAGCTTTGCATGACTGTCGTCATCGTCGATTCTTTCCTAACAGAGTTCAGGTTCTCGTCTTTTATAGTAGTTAAAATCTCCTTCGATGCTGCTGATTTCGTATAAAATGCAGCTGCTTCAGGGAGGTCAACTGCTGACTTTGTATAACAGCCGCTGTTGAAAGCATGAGTAGCACCATAAAGGACTTCGATCTGGTCGTGGAGGAGAGTCATTGTTCTTGTGGCCATTTCTTCAACCTCTAGAGTAGATGTGACGCCTTCTGTGAATACATCGCATTGCAAAGCTGCATCTTGCCTCACGCACCTGGATGATGCGCTTCGTTTTTTATGCTTCTCGTGATGCCTCAGTGAAGGCTGCTTCGTCTCTTGTGGGATTCGCTGTCGGACCTCAACGTATTTTTCTGGGGGGTCATTGGCGTTTTGTAACCTCCAAGAAGAACCGGTAGAGCAGCATCAACCTCCCAGGTTAAGGAACCATAAATATAAAAGCAGGACAGACACCAGGCCACCTCTACTTTTATTCCCCGATCCACCGGCTCCCAATTACCACAAAATGGCGCTCAATCTCATGCTGTCGTTTACCAAATAATAGATCGCGCATATTCACATAGGCAGATTTCCCAAGAATTGAAAACTGAGAGAGTTCTAGATGTAAATCTATATATCCAGAAGGAAATAAATAGAGTGAAGAGGAACACAAACTAAAAGATGAAGTAAATAAAATTAGAAAAAAAAAGTATAACGCACATATGTGTCAGTCTACTTCGCGTGCTCCAAGTTCAAACCTCGCCTTCCTCCTCCTCTATGTGTTTACATGCATATGAGCGAATCTGCATGGCCAATTTTCGTTACAATTTGTATTGGTTCAACTGCACTACATATTGATTTAAATTTCTTGTTCTCCTTTATTCGATATAGCAAAGGGAAACGACAAGCTCAGATCTTGTGAGCTCCTGGTTTGGTGTACACTGTATCTCGGTGAAAAAAATTACCGACGATTACGTTACTTCCTAGTGCGAAATTTGAGCGCAGCAATTAAGCTGTTTCACCTTTTCGATAGATTGAGGCAAAGAAATCTGCGCTATCACAGAATTTTTTTTTTATTTTTCACACGTATTCCTTTAACAAAGACTCCACTAACAGTTCTTGACAGTCATGAAGGAAGCTTTGTGGTCGGAGAAATAGACTGATATATGTTCGACTTGGTACACCAATGCTTGATTCTCAAAGACGAGATCTATACAAGTGCCTCGCGAGGTTGTCACAGCCGTGGGACGCGTTAGGAGCGAGAGGAACGGGATGTTCTCCCGCATAAGTGTGAAGAAATTCCTGTTTGTCTTTATGTCAACATTAAAGTCCCCCACTACTAACATCGGTGTCGGCTCGGGCGGTACACATATACAGATCCGCCGCCACCGATCTGGCTCTCTGATTGCCACCGCACAGGGGTTGCATTGGAGGAGGAGCGAAGAAAGGAATTAAGTTCGATCCGGCGCTTTGACAACCGGAGACTCGAAGGAAGAGGGGGGAGGGGGGCGGCGTGTACACCCAGCGGCAAACGATGGGGGCAGAAGCACGCGCCGCAAGCGGACAACGCGATAAAGGGAAGAGGGAAGAGATAGCAGCGACTGACTGATGCTGCTGACGCCGATAGTGAGTCAACCCCAGCTGCGGAGTTGGTTTCAGGGACAACGCCGCCAATGCCGACGCAAACAATATGATACCCTCGCTTCCGCAGCGCCAAGAACAAGAGCCAGGTCGAGCCGTGGGAAGGTGGTCACGTATTCGTCGACGTGCCGGGGCCTACGTGAAATAACCGGCGCGTCGGCAACTGAAGAGCACCCTATCCGCCACACAGGAACAGGGGGGGGGGGACCCTCCCCTCCTCTTTCTGCATGGCGGCGACGGTGTTCTTTGCAGTCACGTTATCTTGACTCTCTAGCGGCGTCAGCGGCATCCAGCGGTATCAGTCGGTCGCTGCTAGCGCTGGGGGGATGAAAGGGGGGCGGAGCTGGTTACGAGGCCGACGACGACGCCGACGCCGACGCGAAACCCAGGAACGTACGCCAAGGAGCTGCGCTCTAAACATACTAAACATTTTCAATCCTCGACAGTAAGAATTAAAACCGTAGAAACAAATCAATGGCATCTTATTTTTTTCTTGCTTTTTTCGACACCACTACTGCGGCACTATCATTTTACTTCATTCCTGGCTCTTCTCTTCAAACACTACTTGTACAAAAACCTTACGCCGGTAGAGCTCCTTGCGATGACGACAGCTCGGAACTTCTGTTTTTTTTTGTGTGTGTTCGTTCAACCAATTGTAAGCAATACTGTCAAAAATATTGCCTTCCGAGACAAGGCCAGGGCTAGACAGCAAGGTCGTGACTGCAAGGCAGGTATGCAGTGTCCGGCGTTTATTGCGATGGTGAATCGCGGTCCATGCCACAGGTGGTGCCGCGGGATGATGATAGTATGTACAAATGAAAACAGAAGATCCATGCAAGGCTCACAATATGCAAAATTTATTTCCGAACCCTATGGCATACTTTTCTATGATAGGGCAATGGAGGGAAATATCCTGTGGGAACTTTCATTTTGGCTCCTATTGCCTTTCCCCACTTTGGGTTTCTTTCATAGCTTACTGAAACGGCGAGCTCGGCCACGGTAAGCGTTTGTGATTGTGAAAAGCTGTCATTCCACCTTGCATACCCCCTCTCATTGCCTTTGAAAGTTCTCCTCAGTAACTGCTTTAGTCATATTTCTAAGGCAATTGCCTTCCTCAGGTGTGCCGATATATTTGCGAGAAATATTTTGTAAGCAATGCTATTGTCCTTGTACTTTTCCTTGCAACAGTATGCTTTATTTAGTTTGAAAGTTCCTGCTACCACTCTCTTTTATAAGGGAAGAGAAAAGTATGCATACAAGGTAGCATCGTTCTGTTTGTGCAGAAAGGGTTTAAAGCTTACATTTGAATTTCTTTCTTCTTTCCTTCTGTGGGGTAATTTAAATCGTCCCTCACAAATTCTAAGACGCCTTTGTGTATACTTCATTCACAATTTATAGCTATATATAGTTGTAACACTTGTTTTCGCATGCCATTCCTCGGTGGTACTGTGCAAATTATCTTTTCATTTGCTTACTCTCCGCTATTTTCATAGGGTACTGGAACGACAAGCTCAGGACCGGTAAGTCTTCTGGGAAGATGTAGGATAATGATCTCCAGCTTACAAACATTACTTATTTCATGATTTGGTTTCACGGAGTAAACTTAATATACCATAATATTTCAAAGGCATTTGTACATGGTTGTGAAGGTGTAGTCTTTGGAACCGATTTCTAAGAACTGATTTCAAAAATTTAAGTTTTCTTGGGGCGTCTCCGGCATTTTGCTTTGAAAAACCTTTCCTTCGCTTTTCTTCTTCATCACCATCATCATCAGCCTGACTATGGCCTCTCCCATATTTCTCCAATTAACCCGGTTCTGTGCCGGCTGCATCCACTTGACCCCTGCGAACTTCATAATCTAATGCGCCCACCTAACTTTCTGCCGCCCCCTGCTACGCTTTCCTTCCCTTG
>JAJIZL010028715.1:6040-16793 GCA_023969395.1 Amblyomma maculatum
CTTTCTTTCTTTCTTTCTTTCTTTCTTTCTTTCTTTCTTTCTTTCTTCTGTAGATTTGCTGATGTTTCTGTTTGTTTTATTTTGCATAAGCAAAGGCATTCCATGGATGCTGCTGCCGCATTGCCGCTGATGGCGGAGTTGAAATTGGAAGCCGGTGGTTGCTTGATTTTCTGGATAAGAACTCGTTCAGGACGCCACCTCTAATTTTAGCCTGCCGTGTCGGTAAACTCGCTACCTAAATAACGTATCTTTTGTTTGCAACAACTGCGATGGTATAGTTAGCAGTACATTTAGTTAGCTGCCGTGGCATGCTAGATTTCATTTCGGGCTTGCTTTAAAAAAGGCGGTGTTCTCAATCCAAAATGAAAATTGCTTCAAGCTCAGACATCTGGTGCGACAATTCCATGGATGCAATTGAAATAACCCTCAATCATTAGTTAAATTAATTTACCTTATTTTTTCGACCTTTAGCACAGCCTCTGCACAGGTGAAACGTTTCATCTAGATGATGAGTTAGGTGGAGTTGCCTCTGCCTTTTGCTTTCTTTCTACTGCCTTCTTTAAGACGACCGCTTTATCGTTCTGATTATGTCTGAATATAAACCGTGTATAGGACCGAGGTAGGTGGATTGATAGTGAGTGAGGGTGGATAGGAGGTGGACGACGTTTATGGAGGGCCAAGGTGCCGGTGCCTAGAGGCCGGAGAGCCTGGTAGATCCAGAGTGGGAGTGTATGCGCGGAAAGTCCTCGAGCTAGGGTGGGCGGTAAGGATGTGGCTGGCGGGTGGTTCTTCTGATCGGAGGAGGTAGAGGTGGAGAGTAAGAAAGGGAGAGCGGTGGGTGTATGCAAGCACTGCTTTGCAGTAAAATGGAGGACACAAAACAAGTAACGATAAATTGAAAGAAAAAGGAAGGTAATCATTAAGGAAAGAAGGGTAAGAAGTTTATTATGGGAACGAAAGTGGCGTACTCAATTATCGACGCGCTTTTCAGGGATGCAGTCCGTGGTTAGCTTGGGGGACATGCACAATAGCGATTCGGTCTGAAGAGGGCGGCTTTTCTCGGAGTGCAATACATCGGGCGACGGAGATCATCTTACAGACATCATACAAACATCATACAGGCATCATACAGACAGCTGGCAGACATCCTGTCATTATGATGGATACTAATTGGTTTGTGTTAGCGGTATCAGGATGCATTTTTCGTTTTTATCGGATTGAAGCATATTTCCTCAGCCAGGTGTAAAAGATTCCCAGGTGATGACTGAAATTCATACGCCGAAGTATGCGCTCCTAGCGTGCTTTCGTATAGCACAGTTCTCGAAATTTGGAGGTTATGGGTTATATCTTTAGCCTTTGGTTATGTCCAAGTTACACGACCGACGCTTCAGAGCAACAAGGCTGCTGTCTTTCATTTGTTTTCTGGTAAGAGGATGGGGAGGGGGGGGGGGGTGTTGCCTAGCTCTTACGGCTCGCACAACAAAAGACGGGATAAATGCTTTGCCAAAAGAGCATGTCTCGACCTCACCTCATGACAATACGCAGAGGGGACAAAGCCGGGAGAGAGAGGATTAATATTCGAGGGAGATAATTGATCCGTAGAATCATGGAATATATTTACAGAATTTACAGAATGCAGATGCGCCCCAAAATTGTTATTTACCATAATCTCGCCGGCCACGCATTTGGAACTGGTTCCGGCGCATAGAGCACACATCTCCTCATGCTTGTACTCGTTTCGTTGGCCATTTTGGTTTTCAGGACCGCATTCGGAAGTAAACGTATTACCACGAATCCGCATTCAAGTTCGTCCATTTTTTTGTCCCATGACTGTAATAGAATAAAAGCTATTAAAAGCTGTCTCTGAGTCTCTTTTAATCAATATGAGTGACTAGAAATCTCTGGAAAATGAGAACTAGATTAGCTTGAATTGAAAATAATTCTTTCTAAAATACAGAAATAACAAAAATGATTTTCTCAGCTGCTACTACAGTTAAACGCCTGTATGTACATAAAATGAACCGGGAAGCTAGATATTAATTTAAAGCTGATATTTATTGTAACAACTTATGCCTGGCATTTTTATTGTAATATCAAATGAAATAATTAATGAAAATTATTTTAATACTTTATTTCTGTTATGACCTTGGGCTAGAAATAAGGTGCGAAGGAGGTGAGGTACCGAGGTCTGTTCTGCAAACAAGCGACCAGGACCTTCTTTTTTTTTTTTTTTTTTTGATGTAGTCAAGGAACACTGTCCACAGGTTCCTTAGCCCTGAAATGGCCGGCTTGGCACGTGAAGCCATGCCCAAGAGTTATACCCCTGTTACACGGGCGTTTTCAACGGCAGTTCAGTTGGCGGTCAGTTTAACTGAACGGCAGTTAGCGATGTTACACGGCAGCGCCAACTGCAGTTGAAATCTCAACTGCGGTTCAGTTCAACTGAGGTCGGCGGTCCCAGTTGAACCAGTCAACTGACAAGGTGGCTGTCAGCGGACGCACCGCATCGACCGAGTCGGCGGCATTTCCAACCGCTGTGCGTTCTAAAATCGCATGAAAGGTTGCTGCCTTAGCTAACGCAAGTCCCAGCCTGCAACTTTAAATACTCAAACGAGTGTCAAAACACAAGCGCGCGAAGCGGCACCAAAAAACGACGATTAAGCAGCGAAGCCAGACGCACCTCAAATGGATTGACTTGGCTTTGTGTCGAGTTCATTTGTTCCATACTCGAAAAAGAAAACTCGTGCAAAATGTGCAATTTAATAATATAAAGTGTGCAAATGTTGTACAAAGTAATTTATATATGAAAAATAAAGCACTTTCTTTTAGTAAGAATTGCTTGCATGTGGAGGATCACGTGATTCTGGGGGTCAACTGAGGTTCGCGATATGTTCCGTGTAACTACAGTCGACTGCCGTTCAGTTCAACGTCAGTTGGAACGCTGAACTGTGATTTAACTGAACGGCAGTTGAAATTGTCCGTGTAACACGGGTATTAGACAGATGCGGATCGCGAAAAAAAATTGATGGCGCTCAACTCGTTTGAGCCTTGGATATGCGTAGCGAAAGCTACCAAACGGACTGGCTGCAGACCGTATGGTGTGATCGACGATTCGACGTGTCTTCTCGGCGTCTTCCGAACCTCCTTGCGCCATTTGACCGTCTTATTCTTCTCCTCCCTCTTCTCTTTCTTCCAGTTGTCTTCTTCCCTCCCTTTGTCTTTTGGCGTCTTCTGAATCTAGCTCTTTGACCAGCTTCTTCTCTTCCATCTTATCTCTTCCCTTCTTCCTCTTCTCTTTCTTCTTTTTCTTCTGTGGCTCGGAGCAATTAGGTATCATGGTTACGGCACATGCGCCGTAGCGACAGGCGACGTTTACGCGAGGTGCGCCGCTGATTAGAGTGTAGCTTTCGCTACAAAATTCGTGCTGCTTTGCCTCGCTAGGTAGCACAATCCAGCTTAGTTCTGGTAGCTGGATCAAGCATGTGCTCACTTTTCATTGTCTTTATTGTTTGGAGGCACAGAGGTTTTCTTTCTCTTTCTCATCGCTCTGTCTTTTCTTGTTGCTGTTGTTGCGTGCCTTTTTCCGTAAGCTTTTGTCCGGGACTGGACAGCACATAGTGCAAATACGCCGATCGTTTTCATTTCTGGGCTCAAAGTTATATCATATCCTCTCTTGTAATTCAGAAACAACATTTCGCGGGATACGTATTGAAGACAAGTCCGAGTACTGGCGGCAGAAGAAGCAGATCTTCTGCAAGATTACTAATTGCCAAAGTTAAACCAAAAGAAGTTAAAATTACAATAAATACGCTACTACGTCAGCACCATGTAATGGAATGGTTTTGATTCTTTCCATATTTTTCAGGGCTGGAACCGAAGCTCATTACCTTTATTCGGGCTTTCTATTATTTGGGTATTAACGCGTATGGTGCGAGCCCCGCCCCGGAAAAGCGCAGTCTCTTACAAGGGAATTAACACTAAAGGCGTCTACGCTGCGTTCAGGGTGAGCTTCAGCGTGAACAGTACGGTTATATTTCAGGCCGAATTGCTCCGCTTGAGTCATTTAGCAAGAAAAGTCGAGCGAGGAAGAGGAGAAACAAAAAGCTGTGAGAAACCAGTCTAGGCAGCCGCCATAACTGCCGTGACGAAATAGTCTGGACAGTAAAGCCGCGCACGCCCTTTCGATCACTAATATATCTCGACGCATACGGTCCGCGTTGGGGCGCACTGCACCTCTATTTTCCCATTTAGCGCGCGCTTCTCCTCCACTGGAGTCTGCTAAAGGCGTAGCATCGATCACTTAAGAAAACGTGTGAAAGAATGCGACGTGTACAATGGCCTTGAGGAGCAGCCATGTGGGTGTCCACCCATAAAGCAGTTA
The DNA here is from genome assembly GCA_023969395.1 of Amblyomma maculatum. Classification (NCBI taxonomy): domain Eukaryota; kingdom Metazoa; phylum Arthropoda; class Arachnida; order Ixodida; family Ixodidae; genus Amblyomma; species Amblyomma maculatum. The sequence continues at coordinate 10,422 of JAJIZL010028715.1, forward strand.
TAGCATCCGGCGTAGTAACAGAGTTCTTTGTCTTAGAAATAGCTTCCTTTTCTTTTCGCTCTGAGTCGCGCTCGACTGGCGTTCCTATTTCTTGAATGGTATTGCACAAAGTTGCCCTGCTCTTTAATGAAAGCCCGAAACCCGAACGTTCTATGAACGGTTAACGTTTGTGAAGATAATTCTGGCACCGTCGAGTCTTTCATCACGTTCTGCATACATTTTTCTTTGCGTGTGCTTTCGATCGTGTTGCTAGGCTGCATCAAGTCATTAGCAGCGTTTAGAAATGCCTCTCAGCCCTATGGAAACACATATCAGTGCCCTTGAAGTGAATTTTTGCGAAACAAAACAAAACACCGCATAACAAGTTGCTAAATGCTTCAAGAATTAATAACGTTAATGAAGCAAGCCGTTGATGCAGCACATTACGTTTAAAAGGAAAAATCTTGTTTTTCGCCAAAGTTCTTCTCCTATTGCTAAATATCTCCGCTTTTCCTGGTACACACCCGCACTTTTAGCATGCCCAAAGCAAGAGCAAGAAAATAGTGACGAAATGGAAAGATGAATGAATTTAATGAAGACTGTGAGTAAACGGCCGGAATTCCAAGAAATGTGTAGCTCTTGGAAAGAGTAGAACACCTTGATTTTGTTCATAGTGTATACTATTGTTATTTCGCTTAATAGAAGAAGCCAATTTGGAAAGGCTGTAATCTTCATTGTTCTAGTTGTCATATATTATTGTACTTCACTACACTTGCATAAAGGTCAGTACTAAAATTGTATTGCTTGCATGGTGCATTGTATAGTGTAATTTCAATGCTTAAATCTTGAGAATTTATTGTACCCATGTAGTAAATCGACAGTAACTAAATCACGAGTACTTAGCAGTGCGACGCCATTTACTCAGAACCATTGGCACTCATAACTATCACATGCTGTTATTCTTTACGGGGTTTTGGTGCAATTTTTGCAGCCTTATGGTCTTTGTTGGTGCAGCTTGTTATTATAGCTTATTGATGATGCTTATCAAAGAATAATTTTAAGCAGCCGACAAAGAAGCACTTGCGTGAAAGCTTAATCACTTGCCTCGCGCATGGGCAAGCGGACAAGAGACTGACCACCAGAAGCTGTGTCGCTGGCACTTTCCGGTAAACAAATAAGGGTTACGTCGGAATAGTTTGGACAACTTAATAGCCGATGTGGGCGCTCGCTCCTCCACGCCTAGTTACATGTTTCTGTTTTCTTTTCTCTCACACAAGGCACCTCGTTGCATGCGATTAAATCTGCTCACCGTTAACTACATGGGAGGGTTAGCTGCACGACCTAGCGACTACTTCGAAAACTGGGAGGCGTTTTATGAAGATATATCAACGGACGCCTGGTTAAAGCTTGCGTGTTTACTGCTCTGAGAAGTTATGCGCGTTGATTATGCTAATGCATACAAAGCGTCATTGGGAAGTCGGGCTAAAGTATTGCCCTCGCTTCATGACGCGCACTGTCACGTCCATGGCAAGAGGACTGTTATTAACGCTGTGGTAAAGATAATAACATGCCTACAACGACGAAGGCTGAGTTTCATGTCATTAGAGAAGGCGTTTGCGAAGTTACTTTCACTAATTAGCATAAGAAGGGGGCTTTCGTGTTCAGTGCAAAGGGAAATCTCCCTTCGAGTGTTCATAGTTGAAAGGTACGTTAAAGTTTTGCTTCTTGTTAGGTCTAACTTAAAGGAGAGTAAAGGTTACTGTAAGAATCACTAAGTGGATGGTTGAATCGGCACATTTTCAGCGTGATACGATGTGCCCAGAATTACTAACAGCCCCTAGCCAGGCAAGCAAGCCATACTGCAAGTAATGCTGTAGCTCCTGACTTATTGCTTTTACGTTCACTTGTCTATGCTGCACCGCGATTAGTCATCGCAAACCAGAAAGGTATGGATATTCCCGAAACAAGTTAGAACCTATAGATACATTTTTTCAAGTTGTATATGCCCCCTCTGCTCGCTCCAGATTCTGTTGTTGCAGATTGGAATGGCGACTTTCACTTTGCGCCCTATCTAAACACGACTGATTATGTGTAACTCGATCGCTACTCCGATAAAAATGTCGAGCTTTGCCCTTGTATTCTTAGGAGCTACGGAATGATGTAGGGAATTTTCTGCAGCGAACACAATAGTTGCTGGGCTGCAGCCAATTTTCAATGAGCAAACTACAGTGTTTATTGATTCGTAGCATTTAAGCCAAGAAGGACTGAGGCTACATTAATAACCTCTTTACTTTCTTGTTTTCTTCTTTCCCCTTGACTATTGGCCGTATAGGCTCACCGTGAACGCCATGTAGCCTTGCGTAAGGCGGAAATTTCACGTGTGAAAGCAAATAATAAAGTTGTTGAAATAGCACGAATGTTGGCAACTGTCGTCGAAAGCGTTGCGAAATAGAAAATTGAATTGCAAAACGATGAATGAAAAATATGCATCTAGACAAGACCTTCAAGGTATTCCCGAGGAAAGGTTCGCGCGCCTGAAATTTTTGGCAAGAGAACGGTGGTAGCTAAAAAAAAAAAAAAATACTCTTTACACAAGAGACGCAAAAGCACAGCGTCATGTAGCAAAAGCTGAAGGCATACATAAGCAGCCATTTTGTAACATCACTACGGTGCTAAACACTTGTTGCGTCATTGAAGAGGGTCAAGTGAACTTTACCTTTTATATCAAGCTAATGCGCCTTCATATAGAGCACATAACGTGCAAAAGCCTTCAATGTTCATTCCCTGCGTCGGCAGCTATGCGTAAGCTTCGAGCACTGACGGTTCAGCATTGCATTGGGAAGCGAGCTCCTAACACACCCTTTGCGTTGCAGCTCATATTGAACGCGATAGTAGACTTGATTTTCAGCACGGAAAGGCAGCACATGAAGGAACAAACTTGACAGGACAGGGTTCTTCGAACAGCGCAGCCTTAATGAGAGATAAGGGAGAACGCTAACGGCGTTAAAAGCAAATCGGGTATGAAAATGATCGAGCACATTAAAAAATGCCGCAGTTGCCCTCCCGACCTTGACAGCGTCATTGTGCTTCGCAGGCGCAGTACGCAAATAGGAAGAGAAATTATTTCTGTAAAATCTCGTAGCTCGGATGTGAGCAATGTCAAAATTCTCCAGTCCAAAAACAAACAAACAAAAACAACAAAAAAAAACGTTCATATATCTCGCGCTGCAACAGGACTGTAATTACGCTCTCACATCGTAAGACAGTGAGATATGAGTTGTCTTGATATGACTGGGAGTGATTTCTCATCTCCTTTTCTTGATAAGAGCAGCCAGCATTTTTGAACAAGTGGCCTTGAGTTGTTAGTGTCTGTCTTGTCAACTTCTTTCCAGGTGGTCGAAATTGCCGGAGCCGTCCACTATGACGTATCTGATAGCCTGAGTCGCCTTGGGACGTTTAACACCATAAACCAAAACCAAACCTCATTTCTTCGTGTTCTCTCTTCCTGCGCTAAAAACAAAGTCCAGTAATGCACCAACTAGACTGCAATATATTCTTTGTAAGATTGATGATATTGCTACGGGTCGACTCATCGAAGATTAGACAGACGAAGTATGTGTGCGCTTGGCGCGTGCTTGTGTCCCGTTCTGTGTGAGTGTAACAGTGTTTATTTGGTGCGAACGCCTCCTGCCACCCAACATCTTGGTGGAGGTGCCGACGATACTATCTCCCGCGTCCTGGCTTATTGCATCTCAGAGCTTTGCAGCGGTCGCTACACCGGCACTGCCACCATGACTGAACCGGGCGACTCGCGAAAACCCACTGCCCTAAATTCATGTTCATGGCTCATTTCCGTGACCCCGACATCCTTTCCGGTGCTTCAAGGGATAATGCCGACAAATGGCTCTCGGTGTGCGAAAGTTTCAGCATCCATAAAGGGTGGGACCTCACCGCAATGCTGGTGAACGTAATTTTCTATTTATCGGGCACAGCAAGGCAATGGTACAACATCCACGAGATTCGGAGTCTCAGTGCTCGCCGGCCTCAACCTAATTTCAAGGCCGAGACGCTCGCGACCTACAACGAAGTCATCGAGCACTACAAATTAGTACGGCGTAAATATCCACCCCCAGATAGGTCCCTCACATCCACAGAGGCAGTCACCTGGCGCCGCCTGCAAGCCAAGAACCACATGTCTCCCAGATGGAGATACCTCACGCGAACTGGAAATCCGGAGGACCAATTCTGCAAATTCTGTAACGATATAGGAACTCTAAAACATATCCTTCGGCAGTGCAGCCACTCCCCTTGCTACAATTTATTCAAGGACGCTGAAGCATGGGAGACCGCGCTTCATGGCGAAGACCCGGCGACGCAGGCCAACATCGTCCATCTGGCAACCGAAGCGGCGAACCGCTCCGTCTACTAACCCCTGCCCCTTAGGGTGACATCGGGCTCCCTGGACACCTGCGAGCGATACCGGAACTCCGGTGTCACCTCTTCCGGACAATACAAGTTTTGGCCACCACCACCACGACACCCACGAGGACGAATTAACGAGTTGGAAGATCTTCAAGGAAAAGCAAGCTTCGCGCTCTCTTCGGACCACCGGATGCTTTGAAGCTCGCAGCCAGAAAACACCTTGAATCGCGTGCGCAGTCTCCAACTGAAAGCTACGTCACCTATATTCAAGACGTCCTCGCCTTATGTGACCAGGTCGACACCGCCATGACGGAATCTGCAAAGGTGGGCCACATCTTAAAAGGCATCGCAGACGACGCTTTCCATTTCCTCCTCTCCAAGGGCTCCGATACCGTGGATATCCTCATCAAGGAGTGCCGTCTCTTAGAGCAGGTGAAGTGCCGGCGCATATTTTCATAGTTTCAGGGACTTCCCCATACGACCGCCATATCTTTGTGTATTACACAACAGCCACCAACTAGCCCACATTCCGTTTCGCTCCTTAGCATCACCGACGCCGTCACCCGAGTCGTTCACCGCGAAGTGGATGTCAGTGCACCTGCGCCACCTCAACCCTAGTCACCCCTCACCCAATGTCTCTCTTATTCAGGTCGTTGTGCACAGATAACTTGTGAACTTGGACCACTCACCTGCTGTTTGTTCCGTCGCACATCCCAGCGTCCGGTCACCATGCAGGAATAGACCAACTCGCGCAGTTCATGTTGTGAATATTTTCCATCCCCGAGCCTGTATTTTCGTCGCTACCGAAACCCAGCAGAGTGGCGGACACCTGATAATCGCCCGAACACGCTTCAACTGTTCCTGTGTCGTCCACATTTCCCGGCATTGCCGCAAAACCTTGTGTCCGACTCCGCTCACCGAGTTTTTCTATAACTATTGTCCAGACATGCCACCCTGTTTTCCGCCCCGACCACAGCCTGACCAGTCAGATTCGGCCAACGATTTTGCCAGCTCCCGACCACGTCGCTCTTCACGCCCTCCTTCCCCACGAGCCCCTTGTTTTCGATCCCCGCATCCCCCTTTCGGTTATATAAGAGTTCAAGACGCTTCCCGCCTTGTGGTCATAAATAGAGGTCGTTTACTGGTTTTCTCAGGTAAATGTATAACTAAGCATTGAAAAAGACGGAGTGCTCAAGCCTGACGAAGCCAACTTGGCACTGTTGAGAATCACGTGGAATATAACCTTCCAGGACCACAACACAAGGTTTAACCATGTTTAGCCTCAACGATGGTTTTCGAGGGCGCGTACAACTTCTGAATTGAATGTTTGTTTCTGGAGCCAATAATTCAAAAGTTAGGTGTTTAGTACTTACTAGTTAAGTTTTGAGAACTAAAGTTATTGCAGACAGCTCACACGTCTTTAAACAGACTTCGTTTCATTGTTTCACCAGGTTAAGACATCGCTTCTTTTTTTTTTTTTAAGCTTGGTTACATTTAGCGTAGGGAATGTGGTGTACAGTTTTCAGCCAGACTGGTGCGCTTGCTTGAGGGTGTTTGGAGCATCCAGCTATATAGTCATGAAAAACGTCGCAAAAGCAAAACTTACAGCAAAACAACAACAACAAAAAACGATAACAACATCGAAGAATATTCGGTTTCGTAATTGTCCCGAATACACAACTTGCAACAACGAACAAAGGTCCCGTAAAGGTATACGGTGACATTTCTGTTGGTAACATACTCTGCGAGGGACTAATACACACAAACATGACACTGTACGACATCCCCGGTGTTGGTAATCGCATGGCGCTTACCGATCGCACTTCCTCGTTACCTCTCCTTGGCATAGAAACTTAGCCACGACATCGGCTCCCGGAACTGCGCTGTCAGTCGAGGGGCCCTTGAACGCGCTCTACTCCGCATTCGTCAGCGACGTGATGTCGTTATCCGCCCTTGACGTCGCTTAAGTCC
>JAJIZL010028718.1:2038-42425 GCA_023969395.1 Amblyomma maculatum
GACATGCTACGGAAGAAGGTGATACAGGAGTCATCTAGCCCCTGGGCTTCCCCTGTTATTCTTGTACGCAAGAAAAACGATTCGTGGCGATTCTGCGTCGATTATCGGCGTCTAAATTCTGTTACGAAAAAGGACGTCTATCCTCTTCCTCGCATAGACGATGCCCTCGACTGCCTCTCTGGTGCGTCCTATTTTTCTTGTCTTGATCTCAGATCCATCTCAGATTGGCAAATTCCAATCGACCCTGCGGATAAGAAAAAAACAGCCTTCGTAACGCCAGATAGCCTTTATGAGTTTAATGTTATGCCATTCGGGCTGTGTAATGCGCCAGCCACATTTGAACGCTTTATAGACACAGTTTTGCGCGGCTTAAAATGGGACATTTGTCTTTGCTATCTGGACGATGTCGTCATATTTGGGAAATCCTTCCAAGAACACAATGACCGTCTAGTACGCGTCTTGAATTGTCTGCACAACGCCGCCCTAATTCTAAACTCGAAAAAGTGCCGCTTTGGAGATCGCCAAGCGCTGGTGCTAGGACACCTTGTCAATGGTGATGGTGTAATGCCGGATACCCAGAAAACTGCCGCTGTTGAGTCTTTTAAACCCCTGCAGACAGTGAAGAAGTTGCGCAGTTTTCTAGTGTTGTGTTCGTATTTTAGACGCTTTATACATCACTTTGCTGACGTTGCTTACCCATTGAAGTGCCTTCTCAACAAAAACTCCACTTTTGACTGGACACCAGACTGCGACGCGTCATTTCGTCAACTGAAATTGCTTTTAATATCGAAACCCGTTCTACGTCACTTCGATCCTGCTGCAGTGACAGAAGTTCACACGGACGCTAGTGGAATCGGTCTCGGGGCAGTCCTTGTCCAACGGCATGATGAACGAGAGCATGTTATCGCGTACGCAAGTCGTACCCTGAGCAAGCCGGAGCGAAACTACACAGTCACCGAACAGGAATGCCTGGCTGTAGTTTTCGCTGCGCAGCGTTTCCGTTCATATTTGTACGGACGGTCGTTTACTATCGTAACTGACCATCATTCACTATGTTGGCTGCGGAACCTTCGAGACCCATGTGGTCGCCTCGCATGCTGGGCCCTCCGGTTACAGGAATATGACTTTGCCGTGGTGTACAAAATCGGGAGGCGTCATGCAGACGCAGATTGTCTTTCTAGGATGCCAATGGCCACGACTTGACCTGACAGTAACGATTTCGACAATTATATACCGACCCTCGAGCCAGCGTTCCCCGACACGAATGTTTTCAAAACGGAACAGCAAAATGATATCAGTCTGCAGCCTCTCTGCAGACGGCCTGCACCTCAAGTTTCTTTAGTCGATATGATTCCCATTTTTGGTCGATTTCCTCCTGAGATACCTGTGCTTTCTTTGCCACTCGGTGTTCCTTTGAAGCAGCCCGTCGTTGTTCAATAGCTTTCCTGATTTCCTTATTCCACCAGCTCCGTGACTTCCTCTTTCCATTCCAGCGGTTTGCTACTTTAACCTCCTGAATTTTCCTCCTTATGAGTAGTTCTACCTGTTCATAATCAGAGTCTTCCATGGGGCTTTTCTCTATTGCTTCCTCTATGTCTGCTGCTATCTGCGCTATTTGATCGTCGTTTAATTTTTCGTTTACATTTTGTCTAAGTTCCATTTCTCTTTTCATCAAGGGCCCCATCTGCAGACTAATACGTTTATGATCACTTCCCAGACTACACTCCCCTTCTTCGTCTATTTCCATTTTTGTCACCTTGCTATAAATTTCCTGCGACGTTAGACAATAGTCAATGGTCGTCTGCCTGTCGCGGAATTCCCACGTGATTTGGCCTTCACATTTTGTTTCTCTATTTACTATAACTAGATCGTGTCGCTCACAGAAATCTAGCATTAGCTTCCCGTTACAATCCGTGTATCCATCCAGATCGTCGATGTGGCCGTTCATGTCCCCCAGTAGAATAATATTGGCCCCGTTTCCAAACTGGCTTATATCGTCACTGAGACATTCAAAAAGGTCCTTGTTTTCTTGCCTGCAGTGATGTCCTGTTCCTAAATAAACTACCCCTAGCCATGTCCTTAGGCCGGCAATTGTTCCTGAAACCCAGATATGTTCTTTACAAGATGATTTAATTCTTTGAAAATTTGTTCCCTGGTGTATCAACATACCTACCCCTCCACTCTTTTTTTTCCATTCTCGTTCTGTTGCACCCTTCCCAGACGTAGCCTTCTATAATCGGAGGATCTTCTAGATCCCTGAGATGAGTCTCGCAAAGAGCGTACACACCTATTTTGTCATCCTTCAACTGCTGTTCTATCCCTAGCCATTTTGCTGTTTTTCTACCTCCTTGCATGTTTATGTAGCTGATCCTAGTGTTAAATTTCTTTTTTGTGCTTTTCTTACTCGACCTACTCTTTGCCATTTTTGGGGGCTGAGCCTGCATTATTACACTTTCTTCTGCTTCACTTCTAACTACCTCTGTGCACGGAGTCCTCGCGGACCCCCTAAAAAAGCTACAGCCCTGCCTGCCAGGCGCCAGCCGATCTCTGCTCCCACCCTTCTGTTAAAAGGAATGCCATCTCGCTGAAAAGCCGTTCATTTCAATTCATTTTTTTGCCGAGTAGCAGCTGACTGGAACGGCCTTCCCCACGATATCGCTGCCATCACCTGCCCTGGAACTTTCATGACTGCATTGAACACCTGTACTTCAAAAAAACCCACCCCTTATGTAACACCCCGCAAGGAGTCTTTAAGGAAAATAAAGTGATGTGAAAGTGATGTGAAGTGAAGCCCTACCAAACCCTGCTTTATGTACCTCCCTGTTTACCTCAACCACTTCGAAACGCTTCTCCAGGCTTAACTTTCCTATGTCCTGATTAACTGTCACCACGTCCTTTTCCAGCTTTCCGTTCAATCCTAGCACCTCTGGTACTGTGCATACAACTATCTGTGTTTGCTGTGCTATCTCCCTGATCTCGTCAACTCCCTTAGGTAAACTTTCCACCACTCCTGCAGCGTCAGCATTTAGGACATCGTTTAGCCCCGCGGCTACTATTACCATACTGCGCTCTGCGGAATTCTTCAACAGCCTATTTTTACTCTCTTTCAGCACTGCCCTCATTGTTCTTCCTGGGAAGGCTCCAACCAAAACTCTCTTATCACCCTTTACAAGTTCCAAGATATCTCGCTTGCACCTGTTCATGTTAGAATCTCCGGCGATAAGCACCTGGGCCTTCTCCCTCTCCCAACTGTTGGCTCCTGCTTTCGGTTATCTGTGTCCTTATCTCTGGGATTTTCATTCTTCCTTACTTCTTCCTTTTTTTCCGGCTTCTTAGCTGGTTCTAAATAACTCTGATGGTTCGGATCCGCCTGACCTACTTTGCTAATGCCTTCCATGCCAGTGCTGGCCCCAGCCACGTGGCCCGCATTGGAATGTTCGTCCTCGTTGGTTTCAAGGATAAAGTCGGCCCCTTTTTCAATTAGAGGAAGCTGTCCAAGCATTTTCTGATTTTCTGCCTTTAACAAACGTACTTCATTTTCTAAATCCTCCACACGAGACACTAAACTGCCCCTTTCTTGATCAAATCTATCTAGACGCGTACTCAGTACCCAACACCGACACAAAAAGTCGCTGCCTTCCGCTTCACTTACAGAGTCAAAACGCGTTTCCTTGAGACCCTGCGCCTCACACTGAGTACACTTTACCTTCTTTTGATTGCACATCTTAAGCGCTGGTCGACTGAACTATATCTATTACGAATTCTCAGAATATACAAATTGCCAAAGGAAGACACAAGAAACGACTAGCAAACACGCGTTAAAAACCAATTCTGCGAATGCCAATAGCCTAGAAAAAAAGTATTTATCTAAATAAGATAGTTACAGATTGAACGCCAAGAAAACCTAGCTGCCGGCACGAAAAACCACGCTGCTAGGACCAAGAGCTAAAATCTATTCCTTAGGCTGCACCTAACCTAACTAGGTGTAAACGAAATCAAGTTTATAAAAGAAAGAACTCATCTATTTGACGCTTCGGAAGCTCCCGAGCAGAGCTTCCGGTTGAGCAGCGTCATCTAGCGACAAATCAGGAGACATTTTGTGAAAAATATTGAGACCGGAATTAAATGCGCTACTTCTCGATGGTTCCGTCGCACAATTTATTTTTTAGCGCTGTGTTTTTTGAAAAGCGGTATTTCGAATCCACTTGCTCTGCTTTTTTTTTTCGTGTTATTTTTACGCTACTCTATCGGATATTTTTTTGAGCGTGCAACAAAATTCTGAAAGTTTTGATTCGAATGCATGAAGTTTGTAGATAAAGCATGCGAGCTGGTTTTGCGCCAGATTTTAAAATGACGGCGTGATGACAGATTAAAGTTACGTGTTCTCCTCATTGCGCTGGAGTAATGCAGAGAAGCTCGTTACAGCGTCAATAATGCCGAGGCTTCAGATTTGCCTTCGCTTCGCCCAGATGCTGTCACGCGTCATCCGATGCTACCAAACAACTCCTCATGATGTACACTGTCGGTGGCGTTGGTTTGCTCCCTTCAGCAACCGCTTGAAGCGTAGTGCCGCTATTCATGATGTCTTGCGCCCGAGGTTTGTTACCGCTAACCATCACTGGGTAACTCCCTTAGTAATGTATAGCTGTCCAGTGGTTACGTTGACGACGACGATGGTGCTGCTCAAGCCACTAAAGGGTGCCTGAGAGCTGCGCTCTAAAACTACGAGTGATAAGTACGCTAGTGTGGTTTGTTCAGGTGGGCTTCACACTGATGCAGACATCAAGAACCGGCCAAAGCTTGATTATTATACAATTACTTGAAATTAAACAATGAACTTTTTATTTTTGAGATTAAGGGGACAACATCATATTGCATGTTGAAGACCATCAACATTATTGGTGAGCCCCGCCATTTTTAAATTTTTCTAACTTTAAATGTGGTTAGCAATATTGATTGTTAAAAATACGCATTTGAAGCTCATTGAACTGGCTTCCTCGCATGGCATAAATATATAATAATGTCATTACGCACGGCAATGTCACCAATCGCAATTTAACTTCGTCAACATTATCCAATACAGCAACGGCGTCTGTATTTGATGCATCAGATATACGCGGTAGATGCCATTTTACGAACGTTTAGTGACAGAAAGCCAACTACGTCAGCTTTAAAATCTTTTTTTTTTTTTTGCTGATGCTTTAAATTGCGAACCACACCGCCGATTAAAAAAGAATTAAAAACCAGACTCACCTTCGATTTTTTCGACCTTCAACTTCGCAATATAATTGTGTCCCTTCAAATCAAAAGGTGTTCGCATTGCTCTAAAAAACCCCCGCCGCACTGACCGCACAGACTTACCTTGTAGTTTTTAGAGTGACTGTTTGTGAACGGTTGAATACATTGCCCTGTATATAATTGGCGCAAGGGGCACGACCAGCACGTGGAGAAAGCTCGCGCAAACCGCGCTGCGCGGGTATCCACGGCGCCTCGGAGGTGTCGTGCCAGGTAAACCCCGCAGAATTCTGCCTCTAGGGGAGGACCGCGGGGTGTCATCACGCGGCCAAACTATAGGATGGGTTTCCTATTTCCGCCGCCCAGGTACATCCGACTTCAGATTGAATTAAGTTGTTTATGAAGCCGTGAGTTCAAAGAGCGCTTTCAAAAATCATACTGAACACCTTTTCGCAAGAGTCTGCGTCTTCTTCATTAGACCGCCATTAAAGCCTTCTTCTCTATTCCTTCTTGCTAGTGTTAGGGTAAAAAGCGAACTATCTCTAGCGACAAGTTAGATGACATTGGAATTTTGAGGCACGCACAAGACGCCCTCAACAACCCCGTCTCAAGGTCGTAATAAAGCAGTACAAGCTCATACTCTGAAAGCAATATTTATGTATTTCTTGATGCTGTTTGCCCTCGCAAGAGGGTTGTTACACGAAGGTAAATGCAATACAATGTACAACAAACAAAACTTACATCTCATATCGTCAAAATGGACGTCCTGGACACAAAATATCAGCAGAGCGTTCGACTGTAAGCACATCCGGTCGTTCGACAACTTCAACAAGCAAAGAATTTCAAATTTCATTCACATCAAAAGAAGAAAGTAAGTCTCGGTTTCTCAGGTGTGGTTAGTTCTCGCACACAGTTTTCTCGGGAACTGAACGTATAAGCCATTTATTTTTTAAATGTCTTTTAAGTGTCCAAAAATGAGAGCTTCAATCTGGATTTCTGCCTTCCCTTTGCAAGTAATTCGAGCCCACAAGGATTTAGTATTTTCGCCAGCAAGTTAATTCTGCTTCACCATGAAGAAATAAAACAACCGCCTAACCTTTGATTTTGTTCTGGTTTACTTTTTTGGTGCGAGTTTCCGACAACACAGGCGTACTCCTAAGAATGATAAACGGAATTTTTTTTTTTCTGGGCAATTAATTCGACATCGGCAGGTGCCTTTCCTATCTTTTTTTTTTTTTCCTCAAAAAGGAAAGTTTTCGAAATGTCGAACACACAGTATTAATATGTTTATGCCAAGGCAGATTATGAGTGATTCTGACCCTAAATACATGACGGTGACTTCCGAATACCTTATTGTATTGTATACCACTTCCTGTACTTCCACAGTTAAAGCAGGACGTGCATTTTCACTTTGACGTTTTGGCAAGTTGGGTAGATGAAAAATGAAAGATAGCTTAACAGAAGAATCAGAAAGGCCTGAAAAAAGGGACGACCGAGCTTGTAACATAAGTTTAAAAAAGGAAAAAAATATTCAATAAGCACATTGACTACAGACGAAAGAGAAGTCGCGAGTCCGGAACACCTGGTCGTTCCGCGGTTTTCGTCTGCCTGAGCAATTTAAATCGCCTTTGAAGATAGCTGCATGAAATTTAGAACAGGGGGCGCACTCACACGTAGTGAAAGATTTTGGCGACGCGATTTTATGGTATCTTTCTGCTTCCTCTTCATTTTTTATCAAGACGAGAAAATTAACTCGTGAAGACGTACACAGCTCAGTGCTTCAGTTGAAAGCGTCTCGTGGCTATTGAAAAACAAGAGAACTTACGACAGAAGTTCAAACGTTAACAAAAAGAGACGCAAAAAAGGGAAGCTGTTCGTGAAGAGAAAAGTAATCTTAATTTTAAAAAGAGACGTAATAGTAAATACCGAGCCAGGCTTTCATGGCCTTTAATCCTTTCTGATCTCTAAATATCAGAGTGCGAGCTGCAAAAAATGATTCCGAACATGTTTGTTGTTTTCCCTTTCAAATATTGTAAGCTGAATTAAGCGGCATTTTAAATACCAAAAAAAAAAAAAAAAACTTCTTTCGCAGGAGGCTGCAAACTCCGAACATTTCACACTTGAAAACAAGGTGTATTGGACAATCAGCTTAATAGCATTGTCATTTTGTTTTTGTTTTTTCACATAAGGTCCAAGTAGGTTTTGCACACATAGCACGTTATGCTCCCGTGATATTTATTTTGGTTGTGCCGAGGCGTCGCATCTTCATGCTAACGTCATACATAGTCTGGAAGCGATAGATACGACGACAGATAGGCCGAGGCCGGTGACTAAGGATCCAAAGCTTTCATTGGTGAGTTACTGAACACCTCTTCTTGAGCTAGTTGGTGCATACTTGAGCTATTGAAGAAACTGCGCCGAACCACGCAAATCACAAGAACGAAGACGAGAGGCAAGCGCTACTGGCAGCTAAATTTTATTGAAACCAGGAGGTACCTTTTATAACGTGAAGTTTCAAGGGGAAAGAAGGGTAGAATGGAAGAGAGGGTGAACAAAAACGACCATTAGGAACGCAGAGGCAAAGAAACTGACCGGAATAACAACAAAACAATAATTCCGGTTAGTACATAGCAGCATCTAAAAGCTTTAATTGGGGGGGGGGGGGGGGGGGGAAAAAGAGATAAAAAAGGCGTGCCGGTACACCTACTGCCAAATTCCATAATACGCCTTACCGTCAGGCGTGAATATACTCTAATTTCCCCGATTCACTGCCTGCCTCATTCATGACACCAGCCTTTCAGCTCATTATGGCGGAATAAAGTATTGTAGTGGACAGGCGGTGAGAACCAGGCCATCCAATTACAGTTTTCCGTAAAACAAAACAAAAAACAAAAAATCTCAGCTTCTTTCAGGCTATGCTGACGTTTGTCCGGCAGAAAAAATTGGATTCAAAAACTTCTCGCTAGCCTATTCAAGCAATTGACGGGCTTACCTGAAAAGACGGGTTGCCATCGTCTTCAAGTGAACGGCAGTGTAGCGCAACCTTCATTGTCATATATTCGATGTAAATGCGCGCTTTTTACTAGCGAGTTTATCAACCGGTGAAAATACCGGTGCCTCATTTTTTTTTTTTTTTTGTCTGTTCTATATAGGTATACGTTTTGGTTCAAGGGGCCTTTTTGCAAATGGAACGCGGTACATTTTATCGATCCTTTTGTCCGTCCTCGGCGTCCTCTTCGGTGCGCATGCGCTGATCCCTCCCTCGGAGCAGGTTTGCGTTGTCCAGCCACCTAGCGGCGTGAAAGCATTCCGAAGTTCGCGAACGAATGCTGCACACGTAATATATAAACATGCACAGCACTGCTTTCTATCGCTGCCTAAAAATCCGTAGATTTGTGATGGCGAAGTCAGTTTATGCTTGCATCTGCATATCTCTGCAGTTTAGGCATAGTGTACTCTACACGACATATGCCACATTTAATGGCATCTGAATAGCGTGGCGTGACATGGTCCATAGGGTCACGAAGAGTCGGACACGACTGAACGACTGAACTGAACTGAACTGAATAGCGTTTAGCATTCCCGTCTTCTGCGTTTTCTTCCGAGAGTGTTACAGGGAAACTCAAAGTTTCCACACCACTTCGCACGTGGAAAGAATAATCAGGCCAGGCACTTTATGGCTCTTTTAATGCTGTAAATTCTGGCGATGCTTTAGGGTATCCATGATATTGTCTAAAGTTTCAGAGCAGTTAGAGCAAAAGAGAGTGTATGTGAAATGACTTGGAGGAATTTGTGCACAAAAAGCTTGGCTCGTGATCCGCGTACGCCTTGAACGTGTCTGCAGAAATGAGTCGGGATAGGTCTGCCTCATTTCATAACGCTTCCTCTCAACTTACGACATCGAAGACCAAGGTAATCGATGCTGTGTCCGTTCAGAGAAAGCAACGCTCAGGAAACACGACGTTAGAGCACACGAAGAGCAGCAACCGTTTAATTCGTCCTCTTTCTTCTTGGGTTACCTGGACACTACTGAGACCAGAATTTTTATGGCAGAAAATTTTTTTGGGTGGCATAAATTAAACAAAATTAGGTGCTAATCCACTCAAGCGAGACAGAAATACTTAGGAGTATTATCTGTCAATAGTTGCAGCTAATAACAAAATATACTCTGATTTTAAGTTAGAATGATAGGAAGAAACGTATATAGCTTTTCTGCCGAACTGAAGGAGGAGAGGTCGACGCGGCGTGTTGTAGATGCTTTGTTAGGAGGAGGTATGTTTTTTTTTTTTTTTTTTTTTTTTTTGTTTTTTCTGAAAATTAAATCTTAATGTTTGCAAACTCTGGCTTTCTGGTCAGTTTGGGGAAACGAAGCACTGCTTAGCAAGACGACGTGAGTTGAGTACTTTCCTGCGCGAAGAAATATTCGCATTCTGCTACGAGCGCATGATCTACACGTGTACGCTAGCTATGACCTGTTTATGATCAGGTTTAGAGTCAACACCTCTGAAAAATAACTATTCTGAGCGACTCCCCCAACAGCAGAGAGTGGGAAGACGATAAAACTTCGCACATTGCGACGGAGAATCTCAGCACAAGTAATGTGTCCACAACTCAGCAGGGTAGAGGGAGACAGCGAGCGCTTATCTTGGGCAGCCTAGACAAGGGAGTGTTGACGAATACCAGCGTAAACTTTTGAACGTCGGCTTGGTTTATTCGGTAGAATAGGAAAATTTCGCACTCGTCTAGAGCCATTCGAAACTGGCTTCTGTCAGCGGCCTGGAATCTCTGCCGGCCCCTGCTTTGGAGAGAGATTTGGCTTAGACGTGGGCAAGACGTTGCGGGCTAGTTGGTTCATCGCAAGGGGGAAACAGCGCAAGCTAAACACGGACAAAAAGGGAGGACGAGACACACAGCGCTGACTTACAACTGAAGGCCAAGCCATATGTAGGCCAAACCGGCAGATGCCGGTTTGTCTGAGCACAATTACAATGTTACGCAACGAATCTGGGGCCATCTGGGCATTCATTGCCGAGATTGCAAATGAACCCCTGAGTTGGGCAACACGAGCGTGATAAGCAGGTGTGGTGACAAAACCACGCGAGAGATTATTGAAGCTTTAAACATTGCGCATCTTCAAGAGCATTTTGTCAGCACGCCCTCCATAGCCCTTATAGATTAAGAATTGCAGTTCTTATCGAGAGCTGGATGATCTGTGTTTACCTGTATGTTTTCTGATGGCGATGACTGTTCCCAACCAGGTTACTGTTGTATCCCTTGATGGTACTGTATATTTACCGACGTGTCTGAAATAAACCTTCAGTTGTAAGTCAGCGCTGTGTGTGTCTCGTCCTCCATTTTTTTTCCGTGTTTAGCTTGCGCTGTTTCCCCCTTAGACGTGGGCGCGCTTGAGAATGCGTCACCTTTGTTGATGAGTACATCACGGTTTGAGAGTCGTCTGTCGACTGTCGTCTGTTGAGGTAAGGGGGGGGGGGGGGGCTGCAATAATTGTTTTTTTTTATTTGTCGTGCCCTGTGATCACATTTATTTTACATCCACAGCAGATTTTTACAACTTGAATTCATGTTTTATGCAGTTAGACAAGAACGGCTATATGGACGTCAGACGTGAGAGCAGACGGCCCCACTTCGCACTGTCGTCGATTCAGGGCAGCCTGCGAACAAAGCTGTAGAGAAGCCAACTGTGGAGGACGATTGCGTGGTAATTTTGCATCTATCCGACTTTCGTTTCCGAGGAACGCAGCTCAAGCGAGAGGACCCCAAAACCCACGCTGAGCGAAAGCTTTTAAGCAAGTGGCGAAGTCTGCACTATCCGGCAGATGAAACGGGAAGGGGATGAACGGATTTCGGAAATGCTTCATGTCAGAAAGTCCAAGAGCGCACTTAAACGGGGACCCCGAAGGCTAAATATAGAACCGCAGGCGGCGTAGTGTCAACACATTTTCGGCCCACGTGCCTTCACGCGGCGTCCTTGCGTCTGATCCACTGGCAACGGCCATTTTAATGCAAACGCCACATCTCTGTTACGAACAGGGCTGGGAAAGCGCAGTGTTTCTTTCTGTTTCAGATTGACCAATAGAGCCAAACTTCTTGTAGGCTGGTGACGTCTGAGCATCTGCACAATTAAGTGCTGCAGTTAGTATGATCGCATCCTGTCGCACGTTAGCATTAACGTGACCTCATGAACGAGACGTTGAGGCCTGTTTCACTGTTGTATTTTCGTTGTTCTGTTTCTTGCATAGTGATGATATGTGTAACTTAAACCCCGACTTAACCAGATCTAAAAATTACCAGTGAACAGTGTTCCTTTCATTTAACATCGGTAGGCGTTAGCCAGAGAACTTGCCAGCTGCAGTGTGTGTACGCGCGAGTGTGGGGACGAGCGCTCATGAATGAATGTGGGCGCCATACCCACAAATCTCGTTCAGGCTCTCGAAAAAGCATTCGAACGAAATATTTTCACTTATTGTTTGAGCCCACATTAAGAATAAATATATCCGCAGGTCTTTTCATCGCCAGACTCTATGATGTTTTTGTTTTGTTTTGTTATTATTTTCAAAAACGCTCCTCATTGCTTTTCTATGGCACTCTGACATCGTTGTTGCGGCCGCTGGACGAACTTCAGAAGCAAAATGCTGTTACTTGTGGAAAGCTTAGACCAATTATATCAATAGGTTTATTAAATTCCACGTCCCACAATTGCCTCACACCCCGCCGGGGTGGCGCAGTGGTTACGGCACTCGGCTACTGTTCCCAAGGGCGCGGGATCGAATCCCGGCCTCGGCGGCTGCTTTTCGATGCAGGCGAAAAGCAAGGCGCCCATGTGCTGTGCGATGTCAGTGCACGTTGAAGAACCCCAGGTGGTCGACATTTCCGGAGTCCTGCCCTACGGCGTCACTCTTAGCCTGAGTTGCTTTGGGACGGCAAACCCCACAAGCCAAACCAAACCAAACAATTGCCTCACACATATTTTCAAAAACGCAACGCATAGATTTTTTTGTGGCAGCTTTGACGCCTCGCTGCTAATGTGAGAAAAACATGAGAAGCAATATTTTGCCCCGTATCGGAAGGTTAGACCACTCCCATCAGCGTGTGAAGAACAGCATCTTACATTGTCCCACAGGTGCCTCACGATGAAACCTTATGCCAGAATATTGGACCTCGTGTGCGTGTGTGGGCAGGCATGTGCGTTTTACAAGCTGCGCCGAGACTATTGGGTGCAAGGACATGTCGTGGCGCCCCCGCTCGGAAGCACCCACGTGACGACATAAGTGGGATAACGCACGTTGATCTGCTGCTTTAGGATGCTTTCCTAGGCATTTCAGTTGCGCGTTAACATTACGTTCATTATTTTATTTATTATACACCTAGGTCTGAGCCTGTATAAGCTTATTTTGAGGTATGAGACCCACTCATTCGGCAATAAAGCACATCA
This sequence comes from Amblyomma maculatum, assembly GCA_023969395.1. Taxonomy (NCBI): domain Eukaryota; kingdom Metazoa; phylum Arthropoda; class Arachnida; order Ixodida; family Ixodidae; genus Amblyomma; species Amblyomma maculatum. The sequence goes on from JAJIZL010028718.1 coordinate 14,726, forward strand.
CCGAATAAAATCGGGTTATCGAAGTTGGCGAGCTTTACAGATACAACGACGCGCACCGGCTGCAGCATTGCTGCTGTTGTGAAAAAAAACAACAAAAAAACTGAAGCTGCCACACAACCAGTCAGATTTAAGCGGTCACTTAACAGGTAGTGAGATTCCTGAAAGCAGAAAACTGTCAGGAACCTGACAGATGCTGTGCGCCTTCGCATAGCGCCAGCGAAAGCGGCACCGTTCTCCTGCTGCTTTGAACGTAGTAGAGCAGACGAATTTGACTGTGGGGATGACATGGATGAATTTTTTAGCAAATGCAAAGGCGCGCTTTTCACTCAGCGAACTATTGCGCTGATTAACGTCATTGGCACTCTTGGTTAGAACGGATATTTGTTTTCCCCGCGCCCAGTAGTTAATATTTTTTACACATACATCGATCACGTCATAACATCCATGCAATGCTCTATCTTGCGTTTATTCGCGGACTCTGTCATTTGCAATTACTACAGTACTGGAGAAGCTGCCTGAGACAACTCACCATGTATACCGCTGCCCGAGGCGGCAGAACCTTCTAGTTCAATTCAGTGAAACTTTCGTGTCAACGCGTTCATTTAGAATAATTTGAGACCTTCTGGCTTTCAGACGATCCATCATTTCTTCGAGAGGGTACTGCTCCATGAAGAAACCAGCATCTTTTCCACCGTTCCTGTAATATTATCGTTAGCTGCACAAGTAATAAGCGCAAATTAAAACGCGCGCGCTGTTTCTTCTGCCGCTAATCGAACATTTAGCGCCAACTCCATGGACGAAATCTCGCTCGCTGAAATGTCTGCTTCGCACATCACGAGAAGGATCACTCGCTGACTTGCCCAGTCAAATTTTGATGAATAAATATTCCGTGAGCTTATGTTTTGGGTAGCAATAGGAGCTTGCGCCGGATTCCCTCACTTACGTCCGGGTACAGAGCACTAACGGACCGTAGCAACAGGTTAAATATACCTCCGCAGTCTCAGTAACGATGAAAGATCAAAAAGTGCAAGTCTGGCGCTCTTATCAACCAAAACTAAAGAAGTAAACGCGACTATTAGCTTTTAAAACGTAGAATTCAGTAGCAGTAAGAGTAGTCACGTGATCCCACTTGCTCCCCTAAGTCGACACTAGCGCCGTTCGCTCTAGTGGCGCTGGCGCCCAATAGCCACTATGTCGGAAGCTTGTTGTGACGACGTGCACGCTGAGGGTCTGTGTCAGGTCGAATATTCAATGGAGTGCCAAAACATCGACGCCATGTACAAAGGCATTTTTTTTTTTTTTTTTTTTTTTTTTTTTTTTTTTTTTTTTTATTGCGAAAGCAGTACTGTTCGCAGTTTGAGCCTTCAGCGTGGAACGGCGGTGACCACCATTGGCCTTTGACCTTTAGACGACCCCCGTAGACGACCCCAAGCTAGCAGGAGCTGCCAACTTGGGTCTCTCGTTTCACATGGGACGCTTATTTTAGAATCAGCCTGCCAGGACCTTGGAATTTCGTTACCCCTCTAGGCCACTAAGGCACATTCATACGGCCTGGTTAAAGCGGGGCTTTATTTATGTGTGGGCTGGAGAAGAAGAACAAGAAGAAGAAGAAGAATTAGAAGAATGGTCGGTCACCCGAAGCTATTGCTTTTGCTCAATATTCGGTTCAGCAGCGTTGTACTCTTCTCATTTATTTTTTTCGCGGTAAAGTAAATATTGTAACTCTAATCTGGTTCCCTCCCTATATCCACTTTTATCCCACTTTGACTTTCTTCGTTCCCACGTTGTCTCCTCTCCTCCATGGTACAGCAAGGCAGACATTATCCATGTGTAAGAGCTCTGTGATTTGGTAAATATTGGAGAAAAGTTAACATTATTCGTCTTGATATTAGAAGAAAAATATATTCCAGAATTGGCGACCGTCATACAAGAGGTGCACAAGGTTTTTAGATTTTCTTTGTTGATAGCGCTGTTCGACATATCAAACGTGAAAAATACGCATATTTAAGTTCGCTGAGTTGCCATTCCCGCATTTCCCATTTCTATACTGGTGCCGCTGCGCGTAGTATCGTCGCCGAAATCATGTTAACTGCTTCTGTCAGGAAACGAGCACCCAGAGGATGTATTTGGTCCTCTACAAATGCAGAAGAGGCCATTATATGAATGCGTAATTATCAAAAATCAACTCAAGGTTTAATATGCATATTTTGCACGCTCCGCAATTCGAACCACATTGCCGTTTACTCAAATTTAAAACCCCGCCTTGACTTCGGTGCCCACTGCCTCCAATTTCGCAAAATAATGCTGTCGTCTAAATTCAAAATGAAAATTAGGTATTTTTTAATTGCGGACATATTGAGCTCTGTTGCGCACAGGTGCCTACAGAATGTTTCGGAACACAGAAATTAAGATAATGCTTAATTACTTGGTAGCTTAAGTATATGCAGGCGGAATATGAAGGCTTTGAATTGTTCTGCGCGATAAAGCCCTGTGTAGCTTTCATTCTGCTCTGCGATGAATGTAAGGGTTTTTCTTGTGATTTTAGTGTTCCGAAAACTTTTGCGGGCACTTGCTCTTAACGTCCAGCTTGCTGTACAATCCTCACTTTGGCAAATAGTACCGATGCATATCTCACAGGGTGTGAAGTAAAAATCCATGCACGGTAATTATTTTTTTTTTTTTACTGTGCACAGATTTTATCAGCGTTTCTTTGCGGAAATAAACTACGCTTATTACAGTTGACCACAAATTCCAAGCCACGCATTCCAAGCATCGCACACTACTGCCGAGGTCGAGAATTATACGTGCCAAACACGAAGTTCACGCTCCCTAGAATTCCCACAGTGGCTGAAAAAATGCCGAGCCTGTCTTCTCTCACGATAATTGCAGGGAACGCCAAGCATGCGTCGGGTGCGTCAAATGCGCAATGGAAGGATGTGTAGTTAGTGCCAACTGTGAAGCGCTGTCAAAAAGGCGCCCTCACTTTTTGTTGCGCTCGTGGCGACTTAGAGCGAGAAAAGGTGACTGCAGTTATTCCGCGATACGGCCGGGGCCTCTGCTGGGGCTACTATCCGGAAACGAGTAGCGTTGTCTGCCCATCAGAACTTTAATGGCAGGGGAGAAGTCTTCTTTCGTGTTTATGCGTGCGCTTCAAACTAGCGCACTTTCGTCTCAGTGGGGCATTGGAGCATTGTAGTCTTCTGTATTCCTGGGTTTGTTTCTTTTAGGAACGATTTGTAATGCAGTTGTTTTCATTCTGCCTCTTTAAAAATGTGTGGGAGGCCTTGCATCTGACGTCTCTACACGAAACTACTTCCTGACTGATCGCAGAGATTTCTGACAGTCATTTTGGTTTGGGTTTTGGTTTGGTCGATAGGGCTTAATGGCCCAAAGTAACACCGGTCACAGGAGATGGCGTTGTGGACAGCTCCAGGAATTTTGACCACACGGGATTCTTTAAAGTGCACTGATGTCGCACAGTATGCGGGCACCTAGCATCTCACTACCACTATCGAAATGTGGCCACCGCGATCGGTTTCCAACACGCGTCCTGGCGATCAGTGGCCGAATGCCCTAACCACTTAGCCACTGCGCTGCGCGACAGTTATTTAGGGCATTTGACGATTTATTATAAAGCTGCCTAAGTACGCTAGGTGAAGCCAAAAAAGAAAAGAAAAAGAAGAAATGGACGCGTCCTGAAGTAGCTGCTGTTGAAATTGGCTGCTGTTAAAAGACAGCCATTTTTCGCTTTTCTTTTCCCCCCCTTTTTAGCATTTGAGAAAACGCATCAAGTCGTTTAATGACGCTGGGAGTCTCACCCCTACAACTCTAAAAATGCCTGCTTCCGCAGTGTCGATGAAGCGTCGGCCTACGTACTGCCGAAACAACGCTACGCCTTACTAACCCCCCCCCCCCCCCCTCTACACGCTCGATGGGGCTTCACGCCACTTCTTCTAGCTTTTGCGCACCAAACTCAACCTAAGAGCACGATAAGCGGGACGCACATTTGCTCGAATCGCGGCCCTATTTTGAGAACACATGGCATTACGTCGGGCGACAGAAAGCGGACGTTGTTGGCTGGCACTCTCGCGATAGCGACGACCAGCGCGCTGGCTGCCAACTGCACTTCACGCAAAGTGATATGAGCCATGCTATAAGGGAGCGGTTTCCTTCACAGAGATGCCATTACGCCATGAAACGGATCCGTGCTGCAAAAAAGCTCATTCTCGTAAGCCGAGGAGGAGGCGGGTGTCTGTTCAGAAGTATATTTTCGATCGCTACAAACTTGAAGACGGAAGCAACTATTAGCAAGAGTCAACGAGATCTCGCTATTTTAGGCATCATAGACCAAGACGAGCAGCTGAAGATGGTAGCGCGTTTGAAACTGACTTCCGAATAAATTGGAACCGCTCCCGCCACAGCAGCGGCCATCACAAGAGGTCGATACCGTGATAGAGTTGGATAACGGACCACATAGTTTTAATTGAAGTGCCCCGCCCCCCCCCCCCCACCCCCCCCCTCCCCGCCCCCTACTCGCCGACATAAACTATCTAGACCACTAGAACACTATCCCTACTTGCCGGTGCATAAGTAGGGATAGTGGTCTGAGTGCATGCAGTGTGGAAATCGGGGCATCGAGCCGATAAATGCGATCACGGGTAAACAAACGTCGGTGAGAAAAGCGAGGACTTATCGCGAGCAAACAGCGTTCGTAAAACGTGGGACACGACGTCAGACGCAAGAGAAGAAGGCAGACTGGCTGTGTGTGGCCGGACCATTTTGATGATGAGAAGCAGACTACATTCAAATATCAAATTGGGGGGAGGGGGGGGGGGGGGAGATTTTTAGAAAGAAGCATATCTTTCTCCTATTTATGTCATAGTAGTACTAAGGTCGATCTTTGTCTTTTGGTTTCAGTTAGAGTTCTAGATAATGTTCAGCGACGGACTAGTTCACTATCCTCTTATAATTCCGCGATACCAGAGAACAAGTGATAGTGCTCGCACAGCAGTAATAAACATTTTATGTCTACGCTACTCGTATCGCCTTTCCCCCCTTTCTTGATCCTCACTCAAGTCTAACTCTGGGAATAATGATGCGTATGCCGCCACTTACCTGAAGGTGCTTTTCTTGAGCTCCAAGCGGCACTCATGAAAGGGCTTTGCTGCAACCTCACAAGGACGCTCTTGTGCCTAATCTATGCAGCCAACCAGGCCGCGGATCGCGCGATAAAAAGATTCACTCACTCACTCTCGCGTAGAGAAAGCGTGACGTCCACTTCGCTTAATTGACTTTGTGCTCTCGTAGAGTACAAAAAGTGAAGGGACCTGAAAGAACAGGATATTCGTGCAGGGCTCATGTAAGACTGGGTGGATTATTTTGGCATCACTATTATAGCTTTCCTTGGGCGCGCACGGGTAAGTTTTATTCACGGCGAAAGAGCGCAGCATTAGGTAGTCGAAGGAGGACCTACAGCATAAGAGGTGGGGGGAGGGGGGGGGGAGGGGAGGGGCAGTGATTTTGCTCCAAGCGTCAGAACTCTGCGCCATGCGCTACGATAGAGTTCATACCTTAGACATCCCAATGGCATACGAGAAGTGAGGGCAAATGGCTGATGGCAGCACTATTGCCAATAAACTTAGCCACCCGCAGGCCTACTTGCTGCAAGAATTTCGAGTTCCATGTGTTCTCCATAGCAATGTAACTGCCTTGAGAATATAAACCGTTAGGCAGACCATTGAAATAAGTAGTGCACTTCGTTCGTTGCATCCTGTCGAACTGGGTGTTCTCGCTGCTTTAGTACTTACTACCACGTTCCACAGCATTCATTGCAAGCAGCGTCAGAACATTATCTAGAAGTTTGTTCCGTCATCGTCTTTACCGATTTGCTTCTTTGGCATTTGTCAGCCGGGCGCGAGCCAGTGTAATGCCATGCGGTGCTATACAGTATACAGGTAGAGGTCAGAAGACCTTATATATTTGGCGCAACGTATAGTTGTGGACGAGGCAAACCAAAAGCTTCTCTTTTCACACCCGTCGTACCTTTTGCTGCTCTTGGGTTTTTGTGCTGCTGGGTCAAGCCTCAGCAACATTCCACTGTTTTACTAACTCTGCGCTTCGTCAGCGTCAACTGACTGTTTCGCGATGGCGGGTGCACGATCTTAATATCAGCCATATTTTACGAAGTACAGGCAGACGGCGGAAGAACCAACGCATACATAGAAGTTGAATAACGTCTTCATTTCAAATTTTGTGACTGAACACGGGTAGAATGTACGCATTTTTAGGTAAAAAAAAAAATTTACCAACGCTTCGGAATTCACTCAGATGGGCCTAAACAGGAGCTCAGTCCTTGCCAGAAGTGAGTTCATTCAGTTTTATTATTTATTTACTTTATTTATAATAACTATTATTATTTTATTTACCCATACTGCAGGCCAATACTTTCGCCCTAGCAGGAGAGGCATTACAAAATAAGACTGAAAAATGGGGCTGTATATAACAAAAAAAAAAAAAAGAAACAAATCTGGAAACCACAAATTCAACTCGCGTCATCTTAGTGAGGAAAGTGGCACAAACCTCGATTATAAAAAGGATGAGTGAAAAACACAAAAGGGCAAAAGTACAAATAAGCTATATATGCAACTATATATACAAAGAGCTAGACTGAGAATTCCTGTCTAGTTATGATATAGCAAAAACAAAAATAAAATTTCACAAATCGAGAGTATAATTTAAATCAATGCGCATGCATGTGCATGCAAACAAAAAGGGGATTTCAGCTCTGTTAGGAAGCTGTTTGATTCAAATATGGCCGGTGGTGTTTCGTTCCATTCTTTCATGTTTTATAGGACTTCTTATACTTACTTATACTAAACTGTTGTTATAGGAGTTAGTGTTAGCAAAACTCGGAGCAAGTGTTTATTGAGTAGTATGCCCTGTTCCCCTGGTGGTAGCTTGCCGTATACAATTCGAAGATGTAGCGTAATTTTTTCTGAAAAAAAAATTATGTACGAGCAGAAATCTACATATTTTGCGACGCATTTGCAACTTTGGAATTCGGTGTTGCTGTATGATCGAAGAAGGAGAATCTAATGTATTATATTTTCCGTATATAAACCTTACCGCTTTTCTTTTAAAGCGTTGCCGTTTTTCGATGTCCTTCTTGGTGTGGAGATCCCAGAGTACCGACGCATTATCCAATTTGGGCCTTATACATGTTTCATATGCTAGAAGCTTTGTAGCCACGGGAGCATTTTTAAGTTGTTGTTTTTTTTTTTTTTCAGAAAGCACAACTTTTGAAAAGCAGAAGCGCAAATATCTGAAATATGTACAAACCATGCCAAATTAATTGTAAGGATCCCTCTTAGGTATTTGTACTTATAAACTTTGAAAACCGCACTCCTGTCAAGCCGATAAGTAAAAGTAGTGGGAAGTTCCTTTCTGGTGATGCGTAAAAGAACAGTTTTTTCCCTGTTAACTTTGACGCCCCACTCTTCACACCAGCCATCAATTGCGTGGAGAGCCGCCCTAGAACATCATGGTCCTCCGTACACGATATCTCTCTAAACATAATACAGTGGTCTGCAAATAATCTGACTGAAACGCCATTCGGCAGAACGTCTGTTAAATCATTCATATAAATTAAGAAGGAGGAGGAGGAAAAAACTTTAATAAAAAAAATATAAACACTCCCAGGAGGACCTCTTAGTCCAGGAGCCTTCTGGCTGTTCCTTCTAACCCGCTCGACCAGCCGCAACTGATCTGCAGGTTGCGTGGCTAGAATGGCAGCCTCCCAGGAGGAGGGGGTGGGGTGTTTGACGGGAGGAACGCGGATCGGATGTGGGCATTCCCATAAGTAATGGTAGAGGGTAGGTGGGGTGGCGTTGCATGTGGTGCAGTATGGTGGGAAGTCCGTGGGGTGAAATATGTGGGCAAATTGAGGAGATGGAAACGAATGTGTCTGGAGTTGTCGGCAGTACGTGCTGTCGATGTTAGAAAGCGTGTGATGTGGTGGCGGGTACGTGGCACGGCAACGACGATAGTAGTGAACAATTGTATTGTATTCAAGAGGTTCGATGGGGGTGTATATTGAAGGTTTGGGGAGGACATCCACCGGCGCCCGGAAGCTTAGTTCTCGGACAAACGCATGAGCGCGCTCATTTCCGAGGACGTCCTCGTGCCCAGGAACCCATGTGATGGTGATGGGATCGGGAGGGGTAGGTAGAGTAGATAATATTTTAGCAGATGAGTGTGGGAGGGTTCCTCGCAGTAGATATCTGTATGTTGTTTGGGAGTCTGTGCATATTGTGGTGTGTTGTGTGTGCAACTGACTGCTGTGTGCAATTGCGAGTGTAATGGCCAAGCATTCGGCCTCGGCGATGCTAGTGCAGTGGATGGAGGCGGCTTTGAATGTTGAGCGGCGAATGTCCGTGAATACAGCAGTGCAGATATGAGGAATGTCCGGATTGTGTGAACCATCCATGTAGATGATGTCCTGGCGTGTAGAGTACTGTTTGGAAAAATATGAGGCACGGGCTGCGCGACGGCCTTCGTGGTGTTCGGGATCCATATTTCGTGGGAGGGGTTTGAGCTCGAGGAGGCTCCGCAGATGCGGAGGGATGGCTATATGAGCATGAGGTGAGGGATCAGGGGTATTGTAGCCCATTGAGCGCAAGATATGAGTGCCTGTAGATGTTGTGCGGAGTCGACGTTGTTGGCTGGAGAGGTGCGCCTATGATCTCCTCAACATTGTTATGAATGCCTAATTGAAGGAGCCGAATCGCACTGGTATGACGAGGTAAATGGAGGGCAGCTTTAACGGCTGAGTGGTGTAGGACGTTAAGTTTATTGATTCGGGTTTTGGTGATGTGAGTGTAGGGGAGGTGGTAGGCTAGTCGACTAACGATAAAGGCGTCTACGAGCCTTAAAGTGTCTTTTTTCTTGATGCCATGATTGCGGCTTGAATTGCGACGAATGAGATGTGTTATCTGGTTGATTTGGCGCTGCAGGAGGTGTATGGTGGAGATGGCTCTAGTGTCCTGTTGAATGTGGAGACCCAGCAGTCGGAGCCGTGGTACTTTGGGAATCGGAGCGTTGTCAAGGAGTACGGTGATGGTTGGGGCACGTGGGGAAAGCTTGATGACTAGGAGCTCAAATTTCTGCGGTGCACACGCAACACCTATAGCCTGTGTATATGTGTGGACGGCATCTGTAGCGAGTTGCAAAGTATGTTCAACTTGGCCAGGGCAACCCTTAGTAGTTCATAGTGTGATGTCTGCGTATAGTGCGTGCTGAGGGTCAGGTATAGTTTCGAGTATCCCTCGGGAACTCCGAAAGTAACTGATAGCATGTTGGATGAAGAATTTTGCACTTGAACAAATTGTTGTATCTCTTTAAGATACACAGTAATCCATCCTATTTGGTCGTGCGGAAGAACAATGTACTACAACTTGGAAAACAGTTTAACATGGGGAAATTTATCAAAGGCCTCAGAAAAATTCAAAAACAAAACATCCAACTGACCAAACGCGTCAGGAGTACCAAACAATTCATGAACTGTTGTGACCAGCTGTGTGACTGTAGAGAGACCTTTATTACAGCAATGCTGACAAATAGAGAGGGTTCGCTGCTCGACAAGGAATTTCTGCAGGTATCTTACAATAACATGTTTCAACAGTCTGCGCCATTGAGTGGTGATAGAAATTGCGCGGTAGTTATTAATTTGTAGGCGACTACCTTTGTTATGTATTGGCTCAATGCGAGCCTTTCGCCAATCACATGGTATATCTCAAGATCATAGTGACAAGTTAAAAAGAACTGCAAAGAATCCAGAAATCTGCTGCACATAGCATCTCAAGAATAAATTAGGAACACCATCTGGTCCACTAGATTTTTTTTATATTGATATTTGAAAGCATCGCAAGAGCACCTTCACGTGTGATTGCTATTTCATGGAAAGAATGACGCACAGGGGCGCTATGCTCAGTTTTATTCTGCTCCGAAAATACACTTCGAAAGTGATGATAAAAACATTTCCTGCTATGCTGCAAGGGTCTTTCAGTATGTCGTCAGCAACTTTATTTTTGATACTTCTGTTTTAGTTTGGCCAAGAAATAGTCAGAATTTGTAAGGATCGCTCTTTATCACCTTTTCCTAGCTGTTATTGATGAAGTTATGACTATCTTGCTTAATCTTTGTCAATAAATTACGCCTGAGACGAGTAATATGCTCTGCTTCTGTTTTAGCTTTTTTTTTCTCGGTCGTTTAAATTTGCGTCTTCAGTCAATTATATAGCTAATAATTCATGGGTTCGAACGAAGTTTCCGGACATTTTTCGATGGCATAAAGTTATGGACGCAATATGTGATAATATTGCGAAACAATTGCCATGCCTTTTCAACGGTAGACATATGGCCACAAAGGTATGTATCTAAACAGTCTATTATTGCCACATCATCTGCTTGGTCAAAATCCTTAACTACTTTCTTTACCGAAGTGCATTCTGGCTATCAAGAGGGCTAGGGCTATTCCACGCGAAAAAGATCAATTCATGGCCTGAAATTCAGTTTTTAACTGATACGTTTGCACCGCAAAAATATTTCACTATAATGAACAAACGGTAGAGAATCGAATTCCCTCTTGTGTTCACTTCCACTACTTGTTCAAGATTAAGAAAAAGTACAACGTCAAGGATCGCATCTTCGAAAATAAAGCCCCTGTAATTGAGATTGATCCAATTAATATTTAGTAAATTAAAGTCGCCCGTTATAATTAAGTTTCTTCTTTTCCACTTTAAAACTTAATCAATATCAATAATATATTCAATATTCAATATTCAATATCATATTTCAATATAAATGAATCATGTAATCATAGCCAGAATCAGGACATCGATAAACCGTGACAAAAAAAAAAATGTTACCCCCGGCCACGCCCCTCTCAGGAACAAGCTCTCGTGATTTTGGATTTGGTTAAAAATGTCGATTTTAATTCTTTTCTTTGTTTTTTTTTTGTTGTTTTTTTTGCAGTGACTGCTATACCACTGCCGCGAGCGCCTCTATCTATTCTATACAACTGATAAGCCAGAGGAACTATTTCGTCATCACGAATCGGGAAGGGGGGGGGGGGGACTCATTCATTCAGGTTTCTGTGATAACGCAAAGAGAGGTGAATATAACAGCAAAAGATCTTCAAGCTTGTCTAATTTATTTACAATACTCGGAGCGTTCAGAGACAGCATTCGAACTGCGGATTGCTTTTCAAGTGTTCATCTTGTCACCACCGATGAAAATGTTGTTATTTGACTGTCAGGGATGTTCAGTTCCATTGTGTTCCTTTTTGTTTGTACTGTTGCCATGTACGATTGACTTAACCCACTCGTGTATGAGCCTGAAGAAGGCTTACATTAATTATAAAAAATTTTAAAAAATGTGGTCGCCGATTCGAAGTTTATTGCGAGCAAGTGACAGCTTTTCCTTGGCATCTCTTTCGCATTTAGCACTATCCCGTAGCAGCTTGCGCTTCCTTAACTGTCTGCGCAATAATCTTGATGAATGTACGTATCCGTTCCTTCCATTTTTTTTTTTTTTTCATTTGACAAGAAGGCTTGCGTTTCACGACAATCTTAAAAAAAAAAAAAAAAAGAAGATGAACTGGTCGATTTGCTTTTCGCCTTCCGAGTCTGTGAATTCGCGTGATTGACGAACAGGTGACGCCCATTTTATCCTGAAATATTTATTTTATAACTTTGTTTCGCAAGTCTGCTTCTGTTTCCTCAGGTATAGCTGGGATTCCCCTAAAAAAACAATTATGCTCGATCTACGGCTTCTGTCCTCCACATCGACTAATTTTACGTGATCTGAGTGGAGAGCCCTCTGCATGTCCGTAACAGCTAAGCTTACAACTTCATTCAACGTAATCTTTCCTTGCATCTCCTTTACTTTGTACCACCGATTTGCGCTTTTGGTCTCGGCTACTAGCAAATCAATATCGATTATGTGAAGAAAACACAATCCTTTTAGAGCCGAACCCTCTCTTTATGGTTTAAAAATTAGGCTTCTGGTAAAAATTAGCGTATCTTCGAGGTGCTAAATGCGGGATGGCTGAAACGTGAAGGCTAACCAAGAGGGTTCTACTTACGTTGAGGACAACGCAGAGGGCTATGGAACGAAAAATGGCAGGGATAACGTTAAGAGATAGGAAACGTGCAGAGTGGGTCAGAAAAATAACTCAAGTCACTGACATTCTAGTGGAAATCAAGAAGAAGGAATCGGCATGGGTGGGACATGCGAAGAGAGGATAACCAATTGTCGCTTAGAGTAACAAACTGAATTCCAAGGGAAGGAAAGCGTAGCAGGGGGCGGTAGAAAGTTAGGTGGGCTGATGAGGTTAAGAAGTTCGCAGGGGCCAAGTGGATGCAGCTAGCACAGAACCGGGTTAAGTGGAGAAATATGGGAGAGGCCTTCGCCCTGCAGTAGCTATAGTCAGGCTGCAGCGGCTGCATCTGATGATGATGATGATGATGATGATGATGATGATGATGATGATGATGAAAATTATGCGTAAGAAGTTCGTGGCCTCGGCTATACTTATCTAGGGACCCATCACCAATGCTGGCTTCTAGCCTGACTTCAGCAATGGCTGCGACATCACATGGACTTGCATTAACTCGCACTAAATCCGAATGGAGAACAGAACCCGGGCTTCGCATATGTTTCCTGCTACGCGATAAGCCTTGCATCAAAATCGGTTTCTAAGCAAAATTCCCCGTTTCTCATTTATTGTTTCTTCCGAAGTAAATCGCACATCATGAACTGTAGAGGAAGTCCACGCCGGTGTTTTAATGGGTATATTACCTAAGCCATGAGACCATGAGAGGGAAACAGCCGAGAAATTAGAATGATGTGTAGTGCACTTGATGATGGAAGAGGCCAAAGAGGCTTAGCTTCATTCCCTGAGAGGATATATTATTATGTAATAGTTTTACTTCTGCAGTACTTGCCTACGGGTAGAAAATTCGGGATTAACGAAAACGTTTGAAATTAAACTGGGTGTAGCAAAACATGGATCAATAAAAAGAATTATAGGTGCAACGTTAAGCGGGGGCAATAGAGATGAACGGGTTAGGTAAGAAACACGTATTAGTGATATTCAAGCTGAAATTAAGATAAAAGGGACATTGATGGGACAAACAGTTCGGTGCAGTAGATACAAGATGGCGCCTAAGGGTACCGGAGTAGACTGCTTTGGAAGGCAAATGTAGCAGAAGGCGGCAGAAAGTCAGGTATGGAAATACGATTGGGAAGCCTGCTGCGGGGATAGGGCTGTCGCAGTTAGTACACACCCGGGGTAAGTGGAGAGGTGTATGGAAGATGCCTTTGTCCGGCACTGTACGTTGTGAGGCCGGTGGCGATGATGATAATCCAGAAAGCATGTTAATCCATCGCTACGCCTGTAAACCACAAAGCTCTATCCTCTCCTCGACATTTACTGTAATGACCCGAAAAAAAAAAAAAAGCACATTTAGATATTTTTGAGCCAAGCTGAACCAATTTCGATTCTTCAGGCCGTAGAAGACTGACACAGAGGCACAAGGGAACACCGGGACCAATGCCAGGCCCCGTTGTTTCCATGTGTCTATAAAGCCGCGAGTTTTGCGCCTTCAAGAACCAGTACAGGTATGCTGTAAACCAACTAGCTCAAACAAAAGTTATTCTCTATGCAAATTATCGCAAGTATACACGCCACATTGTTCGTTGCCGCTACGCTCTCGATGGATATAAAAATGCGGTAAATCCACCTCGTGTATCTAGGCCTGGCATCCACCTCACATGTATGGGTGTTACAGGCTTGGATAACTAGAGCTGTTGGGCACATACCGGTTTCCAGTGGGTGAAAACATTCCGTTGGCTGCGGTTCCCTGCGGCGGAATGTTCGGAAAAAATGGTCCTTGGACCCAACGAACACACCACAGACACAGGTGCGCTACTTATGGCGCTCTTTTTCTGGGCTGCCCTTGCACCTTCAGGACTCTTCATTACCAAGGTGCGGCATATTTTGAAATGTGCAAGCGAAAAATTAGCCTCTCACCAAAAGAAATAGGTTGGCCTGCTTATCACCCACAGACGCGGTGTGAAAATAGATGTGAGGCTCCAAAAATTTTAAACAAGAGAAAACGCTTCTGGATACTTCGACGTCAGTCGGGATGAAGCCTTTCTCCTCCGGCCGCTTTGATTCCGCAACAGCAGGTGATGTGTTTTTATTACTATATCTCATGCCTGCTTTACATCCACTGATCAGCGGCGTGTTCTCAAAATTTGCTTTACGACACGGCAAACCAACCGCGAACAACTGCGACGTAAATGCCGGGAAACCTCCTTGATGCATCGACAGCTCCAAGAGAATTACGATTCCTGACTACAGATTTGAAACCTTTTGTAGCACACGGAATGAAGCTCCCTTAAAGAACTATATACTCACTCCGCGTCGTCCGCATTGGTTATTATTCAAACCTAAGCTTGGTAAATGGGGTGCATATTGTTTCTTTCTTCCAGGTGCAGCATACATTACGCACTATGTTGTGCTCCCTTGGATGCTGGTGCCGTCCGCAGATAACAAAAAGATGCCCTCTTCTTTCTGACAATGAAGGATTGACGAGCAAGGGCGGCACGAGGACCACCGCTGTAACCATGAGTGCCGAGAAAGCTCTGTCGCCAACTTCGCCTAATCCTTGGGAGCAGATATTATGAGATTTTAGGTCAAGGAGCTGCATGGTCACTCTCACTCCCGTGGAGTCCATTACACGTGGGCACAAGAGGGCATGGAAAACAGCCCAAGTTTCTCCGGTGTATATGCCGAGCCGGTGAGCGCATTAGTAAATTATCCTCCGCCTGGCTACAAATGTCAGACAGCCTTGTCAGTGTTTTTGGGAAGAGGAGCAGGAGATAGGCAGATATCTTCTTTTTTTTTTCTGCAGCTACTAACGCTAAATTCTCGAAAAGAAGGGCAGCTTTCGTTAATAAAACGCCGATGCCATCTCCGTCCATCTTCTATGCTCACTAAAAATTGAAAAACTGAGCTTGTCGATGTTTTTTATATAGAAAAAGACGCACACACAGGTAAGAAAATTAGATTGAAGTTCTCCCGTGACTAGATTCCAACTCATGACGTCGAGACTGAAAAACACTCAGTTATCATCGTTTTCAATTGAATGGAATAGTGTAGCCGCTGAGACCCGCGTGAAGAAAAGCCTTGCGCACCGCAGTTTGTTTGCGAAATCTTCCGGTGATGTCGGCACCTGTATTTAATTTCTAAACATTTTTATAGCTTACCAAAGCTTCGTTTTCGGTTAAAGTGGCGATTTTATCTCCGGAATACGGTAATTTATCGATAATAACCAATTTCATTTTGCCTCGGACATTGGGCCATCCACCTCTCTCTTCTTTTTATGTGTGTGTGTGGGGAGGGGAGGGGGAAGAGGCCCTGCCCTAGAAGCCTTTGAAGAAATAGAAGAGCATATTTGCAGTTAATATCGCGGGCCCCTTAGCTCTTGGGCGGCCGAAGGGGCGCCGACAACTTTACGGCAGATCGTCAATTCCGAGGTCAGCCAAATCCAGGCCCACTTGAAATTAAAAGGCTAGATAAGGCACATTGCACACAGCGGCCACACACTTTTTTTGGATACAGTTCTTGGTGAATGGAAAAGTAAAGCTGGAGCTCTCATCTCCAATGGCCCCGGAAAGCCATACTCGTAACAACATATTCTGACCACAGTTTATGCACATATTGACCACAATTTATGTGCAGCTAACCCATATGTAACCGTCATAGATTAGAAAAAAAGCGTTTGACTATGCCGAAACCTCATCAGACGAGCACACATTGCGGGGTAAAGGGATACAGTAGCCATATGCGAAAGTATTGGAAGATATTTATAATGGCTCCGCAGCAACCATTATAGATCACACAAAAAAATAAGCTAAATCACCATAAAGAAACGTTTTCGACAGAGAGCCGATCTCTTCACTGCTTTTTGCCGCTTGCTTGCAGGAAGTATTCAGAGGTCTGCATTTTGAACAGTTTAATTGTTAGTGGAGACTATTTCAACAATTTTGAATTCAGTGAAAACATTGCCTCGCTATATAATTGAGGGAACGATTTACAAATTATAATTAATTACCTAGACAAGCAAAACAGCACAGTAGGTCAAAAATTAGTAGGCAAAAAATTGGAACTGTTTAATTAACAGTCTCGGAATGGATAAAAAGCTTAGGATAGATAGCGAGACGTTGGAAGTGATAGGAGAATACCTGTGCTGAGAAGTGGAGATTGCAGATATGCGACAAGAAGGTGACATAATTAGAAAAGTAAGATTAAAGTGGAGCGCATTTGGCAAGCATTTAATTATTACGAATGACTGTTTAGCGGTATCCTTGCAGAGAAAAGTGTATAACAGCTGTATCTTACCGACATCCGCCTAGAAGGCAGAAACGTGGAAGCTAACAAATAGTGTCCAACTTAAATTGAGGGCAACACAGTGAGCTATCGAAAGGAAAAGGATAAATGTAACATTAGGAGACAGGAAGCGAGCAAAGTGCTTCAGATAGCAAATGCGAGTTAATTACAAGGTAATAGAAATTAAGGGGAAGTGTGTTATGACAGGGCATGCAGTATAAAAGCAAGATAAGCGATGGCGCTCAATGTAACTGACTAAATTCCAAGCGAAGGAAAACGTAGGAAGGGCGTCAGAAATTGGGCGGACGGATGAAATTAGAAAATTTGTAGGTACTAGAAGATTGCAGCTGTGACAGGATCGGGTTAAGTGAAAAGATATCGGAGAGGCCTTTGCGCTGCAGCAGATGGATTCAGGATGATGACAATGATGACAAGCGCTATGACTGCAGCCCGTGCACTTTTTTCACTCGCTGTTCTCTTTTCTATGAAATTGCCTCTGAGCTAGAAATGTAGTCAAATGCAACTTCTATATATTTCAACTCTAAAGTTGAAACTATATATTTCAAATAACCTCGCCTGGAGGTAGTACTCTCAGCAATAAAGCAATGCGTTTGGTTGCCTGGAGCTTTAATAAGTTCCCTTACTGTCTGTTTGATTACCTTGGTATTCCTCGTACGTGTAGGAAAACAATCGCTATTGCTAATACGTTACAACTGCACTTGTACCAGCGAAGTTTAATGGAGTTCTTACTGTCGACTTCACGGCCGAAACCTTCCGCGATCATTACACTCGCAATATAAGATTTGTGGTCTTGCAGTACGCGCTTACGCTATATATGCCCTTGTCTCTCACAAAAGAAAAAAAAAAGAAAAAGGAGGGGGGAGAGGGGGGGGGGGTATACGATGAAGCCTGCGTTGACCAGAACTTAATTTTGAACACAGCGTCTCTCACAACTGTTAGGAATGACCACAACTTCGCACACGACGAATTCTTGCCCTTGTGCAATTTGTGCCATTTGTCTCTTAGTTCTGGGAATGGAAATGCGTAAGCAACGCTTTCCTATCGTGCGCAGATGATACAGCTATCGCCACCGTTTAGTTTCCCTGCGTAGGCGAAATTTGTTTGCTCGCGAAGCACTTCGTTGGCCCGAATAATACGCTTCGTGTGCAATATTCATGGACGATATTTGTTTACCATACCAGCTCGAGAACCTCACAATGCTCGGCCAGCCTGAAGTTTTCGCGGTCGGCAATTTGTAAAAGGTCAGAACTGAGCCGGGGGGCTTTGTTGCAAGCCAGTAGGCGCACTTTCGGAAGGCCGTATACCACTACAAAGGTACATATATTTGGGATGGCAGCGCAGTGACTTAAAATTCTCGCGGTGCTGCTTGCTCTTCTCTGCGGAGTAATGCAGCTCAGCCCGTGAAGTGTATTTCTTTCCGTATCTTTCCTTTTCCTATTAGAAATTGAAGTATACTATGCTTCCTCGTCGTAAGACCTCCGAGCCGCTCTGATCCGCCACTGCTTTTTCAATTTATCGACGCTCACCCACTTTACCGCTTGCGGAACCTCCTGTCGGTAAACACAGGCATCGATTCACTGCCATCGCGCGTCGGGACGGCTCGTTCTGCTCTCAGCATCTATTGCCAATCTCCGCCGCGTTTCCGATTTGACCGCATTTACGAGATCAAACGTGGGCGCGACGTCCGGGTTCGTGTTTGCCGAGGGCAACATTGCGGACCTATGTGGCTGTCTCGATGAGATGTAACGAGCTCTGGCACGCGCGGTAAAAACACGAGAGATGCCACCCGAAAGCTGCGGAACTTAGACCGCGATGGAGCGCACTAGTGCACTGCGGCCTATATCGCAACGCATAACTCACACTGGCCGCCTCTGTGCCTGCGGGTATTGGGTCAGAATATTCGGAGCTTATGAAAAAATATGGAGCAAGGAAAGGAAGTAGGGAGAGGAAGGATGGTGTGTCCCTTACTTTTTTACTCGTCACTCGTGCGCACGTGACACGAGCGTCGTGTGTCTGGTCGCCCTGGTCGAAAGGAGCGGGCTGCAACGCAATTACCTCGCAGCGCGTGTCGTAAAGTAAGGTGAGGCCCCCGGTCGCAAGGTAGCGGCGAGACGAAGGCCGTTACGGCCGCCGCCGGACACCGCCGCCGATGCTGCAGATTGGAGGTTTATACGGACATAAACGCCGGCGGGGGTATGCGGCAGTAGCCACGATGGTTCCATACGTCCCGCCCGCCCTCGATTGGTGTATATGTGTGTGTATGTGCAGCAGTGAAGCTTCTCCAGCGGCTGTTTGGCCGCCACACGTCCGCCTTCGTGCGCTCGCCGGTTGCGAAGGCCACGGGACTCGACGTGTGGGTGATCTGTTTACGCGCCGCTTCTGGACGAGCTGGGGTCACGCGGAGGATCAAGTGAACTGTATTCGTGTTGAAGCGGCGCGGGCGAGAGAGGAGTAAATAAGCAACTCCCACGGAAACTAAGCTTGAGCGCTCGGTCGTCTGACGGGAAAAAGAATAAATTAGACACAAAATACTCCAGTTTTTATCGGTAGCTGTCGCAGGATTCCGCGCGTTTGTATACGTTCCGAAGTATACAAAACAAAGGAGACGGGCCGGTATGCTTTCTTTTAAGAAGAACACCACTCGACGAGCTACTAGGATTTGCTGACGTTGAGTCAAACTGCGAAACGGTTGACATTTCATTGCTATTTTTTAAATAGGCACCGCTTTTTACTTTCTGCTAAATTTTCAGACGTGATGACAATTTTTTTGTTTAGAGAAAAATCAATCCGAGGAACGGAGTTCGCATCGGTCAAGTTTGCTAGGGCTTTACTACGGCAAGTTAATCTAGGGGGCCAAAAATATACAGTGCAGAAAAGGTAACGATAAAACAGTATACACCAGATGATGCTAATTTTGCAAACCCCGCGCAGACGTACGTCGCTTTTCGCATGTCTACGCAGACCACCACTTGTTGACAAATTGAAGATGGCGGCTCGCTGCCCCGTGAGCCCCTCATATGTTTGCAGTTGCTTCTGATTTCAGGTTTCCTAGAGTAATTGCCGTCGGAACTTATCAATAAAATTCTTGGTCTCCTCTGACAAAAATCACTAAGAATAGTATGCTTCACAACGGGGGAACTTCCGGAAGCCTCTCCTCCCTATTTGAGCCTCTTGCGCTACTTACGTGTAAGGTTTTTACTTCCTAACTGGACGCGTCTCGAGAGTCACGTAATGGCCCTGGGCTACAGCCATCCACGCCCCTCTCTGTGTCACGTCCTTATACTTCCTACCTAACCTTAGCTGTCGCCTGCATGAGTAATGGCCCACGTCCCTATAGTAAAATGCAATGACCGCGCTACACGTCGGCAGTACTTTATGCTTTTGAGTAGCAAGAACTTCAAGTGCTCTGCGCATGACTATCATTCCGCTAATACTGGAAAGGAGATACGGTTGTTATCCTGAAGTCGCCGCTGCGTATTCAAACTACTCATTCACATCCGTCGCATGTTTTGTATGTGGATGCCTCCTCGTGGAGTATATGTACCGAAAGCTTGCATGCACAATACATTAGCGCCCGAAGAAGAAAACTACTGATGTTGAGCCCGCTTTGGGCATTTATGCCTGCTTTTTTTTTTTTCTTTTTTCAGCTTACATGAATTCTTGTAAGCTCTGGGGTGCACAGGAAAACGTCTCTGCTAACTGAAGACGTTCTTCTTTAAAAAGCATTTTAAATTTATCTGAAGAATTTTAGCTGTTCCAGTTTAGAGAAGCGTCGCACATTCCTTAAGCTTTCCTCTCCAAATTATTCACTCCTCATTTGGGCTGCACGACCGCGAGAGACCCCTTAAAAATGCTTTTATCGTTTAAATATATTGCAGTAGTGCCCACAGCAGTTATATAAGATGCTGCTTACAAGGCGAGTAATCAACTTAATTAAGAATGCTCGCCGATCATTAAAATAAGTAAGATTATTAAAACAAATAAAATATCCACAATGGCATGTTTCAGGCCAGCCAAATGTTTTAGCACCACGTTTCTTTGTCAAAATTTTACAGACATGCACAAAATTAAGAAACAGGTTGCAACCAATAGTATCCAGTAATTACTGATGTGGCAAACTCGGCTCAGATCCCGCACCTCGTTAGGAATTATACAGGTCAACTAAATCTGGAGCGTATGTTCTACTTCGAGCATGAAACACAGCCCTCGTCGGTGTATCGGGTAGGTTCAGGAGAATAAACAAAGCATTCGTAAAGGCGCCCCGCACTCGCCTGACGCGAGGACTTAAAGTGGAGTACCCCCAGTCCGGGTGAGGTGCATTAAAGCACTAACTAAAACTGGACATCCCGGGAATTGTTGTCTAACATTCAGTATCAATCCCATGTTTATGCGGGAGGGAGAGCCACCGCCAGGTGTGACATAGACTGACACAACTACAAAAGTTGCCGTACTAAACTTGACTGCCACTACAACTTCCTCCTGATATGGAGTACACCAGTTTTCCAGAGCAGAGCGGACCTGAAGAAACCGTGTGGCTACATACACAGGCACCTTTCCCGGAGGTGTATCCGTGTGCATACGTCGGTCGCTCATGGAAGGAGACACGTATCCGCTGAAACCAGGAATGGGTGGCAACGCGTTAGTATCCTGCAGTAACAGGGCCTATACATGAATCTTGTTCATGCAGAGACGGGATTTGAGCTGTCCGGTCTTTGTGGAGAGCCCTCTACAGTTCCACTGAAGCACACCGCGATAACTTGTAGTCGCTATCTTGATTATGAGTCCAAGTGTCGCAAAAGCACAGACGTCAGGTTAGATAACTGAGTGACCATAAACCTCATTAATGATGTCGAAGATCTATCAGGCAAGGCAACAGAAGACGTGTGGGAATCAGTGAACGACACAGGAGTACATGGGACATAATCGTTGGCGAGGCAGAATTTATATTGGCAGTCTGGGATTCCGTTGCTCTCCTACGACGAGCAAGCAGTTCACGATTTTTGCGGAGCTTATAGACCTCCGCTAAAAGCCGTTCAATTTGATTGTCAACTGCAGTCACGACCTCATGCGGAGGTTCCGGCATGTTCATGTTTGCACCCTGTTTGTGACGACGTTGTGCGCTCACTTTAGTGCTGTAAGCATGTGGCGTAGGAATTGCCGGTGGCTCGGTCTCAGATAGCTGTGGCCATTCATCGTCGTCCAACTGGAGAGCCTCAAATCTGTTGGATGTCTGAATCGGTGGTGAACTAACATGTTGAGACCATTGCCTCTGTATCCCACGACGGACCTTTTGAGTTGCTTTCTGTTTTGTTGGGCAAGTTGGAGAGGTGATCTCATGATAAATAGCCTTGCAAAGTCCACACCGGTAAGATACTGTTTCTTCTCGCATAGCTTCATCTGGTGTTGTAAAAGGGCAGGACTTATGCATATGGCCAAGTCAGAAACAGCTATAACTGAAGACAACACACGGTTTATATGGTCGAGGGCATAGAATACAGTCATAATAGAATAGGTTAGTTGGTGGAGTCAGAGGGCCTTTCAAAGTGACGATGCAAGAGCGCCCCTTTCCCATGCGACGAGTTTGGACCCCACGATGGGTAAGGCAGTAGAGCTCACGCTGAAGTGCAGCCTAGTCCTCGTCAATGTCTACGTTGTAAATAATACAGCGTTGTAGGTCGGAACCAGCAACAAGATAAACCTGGACCGTAACCGAGACTTCGCTTGTTACCGAAATAAACAAGTGTTTACAGACACTCAACAGCAGACAAACTCGGGAGCCACACAGCAATGGTATTTGACTTCTTCCTGGCTGTGAAGCCACAGAAACCCTTGGTTCCAAGACATGAGTCCAGGTTCGTCTGAATACTTCTATTCGGTATCTCAGTAAGGCACTTGGTTGTCAGAGCCCTAATGGTCCCTTTATAGGATGCTGATCCGGATGTCGAAAATACCGGGTGATCAGTCGTTGCACAGGAACGCTTGCCTTGTGAACTGTTGTTTGCGGAAGATAACCCCGGTGCATTATCGTCTGAAGGACGCTTCTGAGCACCGCGCTGAGCCACCCGTCCAGATGGTAGCGCTAAAGACATGTCCATTGGTGTGCTCGGCTGCTCACGTACATTGGTGTGAGCTCCATTACCATGTGGAGTCTAGTATAGCCATTCCTGGCCTCCGCCCTGGGGACAAATCACTCATAGTTTGATGTGCATTTTGAGACGGTAGGATGCATGTTGCAGCCGGTGGACCAGGAGAAGTAACCAGGAGTTGAGAACCAGGCTCAGATATCAATAGCTGTGCGGTAGGTAGCCCCGTCGACACATGCGGCACTGACGAAGGTACCTCCGCCAGCGTGTCACCGAAGGCGCTACGCTTAGTCTCGGAGCGCAGTTCAGGTGTAGGAATTATATGGTGAATACCACACAACCAGACGATACATGAGCTCTCGAAGCTTCCTCGGACTCTGAGAAATCAATTCTGTTGATGTAAGGATCGCATTTACCCGAAAGGTAAGATTTTCCCTCAAGCGATCAGAAGCTGCAGCAGGGACGCTTCATCTTCGTTCCTTTTGTTTGTCTCAGCTCGTAATGCTTTGGAAGGTGGAAAACCGTCGAAACAGAATACTCACAATGATTACAGCATACCTCGAGTACCAAAACCCCGCACCATAGCTATAAAGACCGGCAGCATGAGTTCCTGTTAAGAAAAGTGATTTCTTCACTGCTTCTTATTTATCCGAAGAGAGAAAATAACCCAGTGAAGAAATTCTGAGAAATGCTGCCTGCCACTGGGCAGTCATGTGGACCTATTCCAAAAGGACATGCTTAATTTTTACATCCAATGTGTATACATATATACAGGAAGGGCTCTACTTACGTAGTCATAATTATTGCTCAGAAAACATACACGGCTTATTCATTGTAGGCGAAAATAATTTCAATCATGCTCTCGGAATGCAAGATTATCTCACGATTACTCATGAAGCCAGATTAACTTCGGCTGGTAGATTATAGGGCTCAGCCCGATCAACTATACCCAAAGATACTGCATACAATATTAGAAAAAAATTGCACTGTGCTTATAATGCTAACCGCATGCTAGGTTATCTTCGCCGTAATTTCTGTACCGCTTCATCTTCCTTAAGCTCTTACTCTTTAAGGCACTAATACGACCTAAAATTGAGTACGCGTCATCAATATGGGATTTTGCTCATGTTAACCTAATAAACTCTATAGAACTTGTTCAAAATAATTCAGCTCGCTTTATTCTTTCCAATTACAACTGAATAGCCAGTATAGCAGCCGTGGAAAGCAGCCTTGCACTTCCGTCTGTCATCTTGCCGTACAATTTTGCGCTTAACTTCATTTCATAAACTTTTTAACCAACTGTACTTCACGGCGAAATAATTACTGAATCACTGCACCGCTCTCAGCTCATATTGATCACATTCGCATAGTCGATATCGATTGTTGTAACACAAAAACTTTTTTTCAGTCATTTATGCCTCTTACATCCCGAGAAAGGAACCATCTTCCAGCTGAAATCCTATCAATTGATGATAACCAACTTTTTCGCAAATATTTAGCTAACATTGTATAATTAGGCGAAACTGGTTTGTATGTCATTTACTGCATTTATTCTAACTGTATTATCGTGTACCACTCCCCTCTGCAATGCCCCTGGCCATGAGGGTAAATAAATAAATAAATAAATAAATAAATAAATAAATAAATAAATAAATAAATAAATAAATAAATAAATAAATAAATAAATAAATAAATAAATAAATAAATAAATAAATAAATAAATAAATAAATGCAAAACATACATGCACTGTGCCGCACATTTATTAGTTATTTATTTATAAATGCTCAACAGTGGTTAAATAATGCATTTTCTATGTTCTGTTGCTGTAGTGAGAACTGGCAGATGTCAATTTCAAGATGACTGTTTTCATGACATTTACGAACAAAAAAGAACCATTTAAGGGCAAGCATAATTATAAATTCAAAAGGCTATCACAGGTAAATAAGTTTAAGCAATAAGGAGAGACGTTTACACCTAATCTGAAATGGCATGGGGATATAGATATAATTTACGTGAAAGCGCAGAAGAAACTTGGCTTTCTGATGCGTATGTAGAAAACTGCCTCACAAGTTTGAGTGCAAACTTACAGCGTACAAATATTTGATAAGACAACTTCTCGATTTCGTATATGCTGTTTGGTCACCATATTGTTCACGAGAGATAAAGCAATTTGAGTCTGTGAAAAAAATTGTCAGATTTATTTACTGGCGTTATGACAGCAATTTCTTGCCCTTGATTCCTGCCACCATTTTATCACTTCCTTCTTTTGCTGACAAGCGCATGCATGACGTCATCATTCTTCAGCACAAGACCGTAAATTAGCATTTTCTGTACAAGCAATAATTAAGTTCAGCGGTTCTTCTGCACCTTGTACGCGATGCAGTAGCTCACTCAACTCAGTTCTGTTACAGGCAGCAATCGATTCTTGTAAGTATTCTTTTAAGACGAAAGCCTTTAATGGTTCATAATGTCGGCGTTCGTTCGCTCACACTATGGCTGTCAATCAAACGACGTGATGATGACGTCATCGAAAAAACAAAAATCCTTTCTCCACCGGGAATCGATCCTTCATCTCTTGGATCCCAAGCCGAGCGCGTTGACCAACTGTGCCACGCCTGGGATCGCGAAACACGCATCATAATTCAGCTTGTCTACCGTGACAATGACGCTGAAATTTGTGATAATGACAATGATGACATTAGTAATGATAATGACTGAGCATTTAGTTGGTAGTATAATAATAAGAGCAAACGTGATGCACCGTGTGTACCAGCAACGCTTAAGCTTTCGCATTTCTGCAGTGCATATTCCACAGTACTCTCGGAATTGTTTTTCGCACACTATAGAAACCTGGAATCCACTGGACGGTTCATTTCTGGCTCTGCCGCATGACAAATTTGCCATTAAATTAGTGAATCGCATTCGACCAAGCATTTTTCCCCTTTTCATATTTTTCTGCGAACTTTACACCTATTTAGTTTGGTTTGGTTTGCGAGGTTCCCAAGCGACTCAGGCTGTGAGAGACGCCGTAGTGGAGGACTCCAAAAATTTCGACCACCTGAGGTTCTTTAACATACGTTGACATCGCACAGCACACCGGAGCCTTGCTTTTCGCCTCCATCGAAAAGCAGCCACCGAGGCCGGGATTCAATATCGAATCCTGGGGCACAGCAGTCGAGCCCATAACCACTGCGCCACCCCGGCGAGATTAGCACCCATTCCATTGCTGCATCCTCGTGGAATGCTGTATGTATTTTTTTTTTCATTTGCCCGCTTGTTGTTGTATCAAGATCATTGTATATGTACTGACTCCTGTAACGTGTCGCTTTGCGTAACACCGGTATATGTAAATAAAAATAAACGAATAAATAAGTAAATAAATAAATGGAGTAACATGATCTTAAAGGCAATACCATGGCATTTGGCTACATAGGTTTGCGTAATAACACAAAACGTCTGAAGGAGAAAATGCAGTGTTCCAAACGCCATCAAAATAAAATGACCACACACATACTCATGATTACTACATTATTAACCTGCAAAGGTGTCATCATGCATAACCGCATTTTAGATAAAGTTGCAAAAATTGAGTGCGAAGACATTATCAGGTAAAGAATACCTCGTAAAATAACTATTTATTTCAACTGCGCTTGAATTAATGACAAAGAACTCAGAGGTAATACTTCATCAGAAATATCGCTCCATTCATTACAAGTTCCAGCCCCGCCGGGCGGCGCAGTAGTTAGGACAGTCGACTACTGTGCCCAAGGATGTGGGATCGAATCCCAGCCTTGGCGGTCGCTTTTCGATGGAGTCGAAAAGCACAGCACCCGTGTGCTCTGCGATGTCAGTGCACGTTAAAGAACCCCAGGTGGTAGAAATTTTCGTAGCCCTCTACTACGGCATCTCTAACAGCCTGAGCCACTTTGGGACGTTAAACCCCACAAACGTACCCAAACCATCATTACTAGTTTCATGGAGATATGAATATTTATGCTTCTAGTTCTAGCTAACGAGGGTTTTATAGAATGAGAATGTCGCTTCCGGGCAGCATGACCACGGAAAAAGAACAATTATTCTTGGATGTTAATATTATAAGGTCCATTGATCAACCTGAAAAAAAAAAAAAAAAAAACTTCGAGCGACTAATAAGTTTCTATTGGAAAAAATGAGCAAGCCTTTTTTTTTGTTTGTTTCTGAGGTCCGTTACAAAGGTGCAGGCCTAGTGTTTTCGCATTGCCTTGCCGTGTAACTTGATCGCGTTCTCTCCATTATTAGAAGTGCCGCCTGATAGGGAATTACTGAATGTATATACCTAATGAAAGAAGTAGGCCTACGTTTGGGCACGTAATCAAATGTTTAACCGCATGCTAGTGGCCCACTCGACCTTGTTGAGCTGCAGGTGCGCTACTCAATAAGAATTGCCAACGGTCATCTCGTCTCTTTCCCGAGTGAAAAAAAAAGCAAGAAGCAGTAGCTGCACCACTGACCTGTTCATTCACCCAGCGAAGGCGATCACTCTAAGAGCTACATGGCCTCAGTCCCACCTGGTGCCACAAAGGGCACCTTCTTAAGAGCCCTAACGCGCCTCCCTGCCCTGATAACACTTTTATTGGACAGATGGCGAACGGGAAGACATCCAGGCTACAGCCTCTTATGTGATCAAAGGCTCCGTCTAGAACACTCTTAGGGCGCGAACATCTTCTTCCTCTCTGTAGGCGTGTATACTACAATGCTGTGACGCGTGATTAGTGAACATCAGGAAGCGAGAGCCTCTGCCTTTTGACTGGTGTAACTAAATTGTGTCAACGTTTCACGTCAAGGACACTGCATGGTAATGTTAGATTAAGCAAGGCGGATGCAGTCAAACTCCGCTACAACGGAATATTTCCAATTCCTTGTCAGCTCGTTGTAGAAAGTAACGGAGCAAATTTCTCAGCACAACGAACTATTTTGGAGGCGCGTTTCCGCTTCAACAAAAATTTTCCTAATGAGGCGGGGTTTAAAGATGAATTTGTCAAAAAAAAAAAACATATTAACCATATTGTCACCTATCTGTGCACATCCGTAGCTTTTTAATAGGACGGAGTGTGTTAGCCCAGTGGAGCGAAGCAAGTGCTGTTAAATTTCACATGGCATG